>CAXIWF010001826.1:0-36751 GCA_964036045.1 Eutreptiella sp. 'Long Island Sound 2002' | reverse complement strand
TGGGTACTGCCGTGGGTACTGCCGTGGGTACTGCCGTGGGCACCGCCGTGGGTACTGCCGTGGGTACTACCGTGGGTACTGCCGTGGGTACTGCCGTGGGTACTGCCGTGGGTACAGCCGTGGGTACTGCCGTGGGTACTGCCGTAGTGGGTACTGCCGTGGGTACAGCCGTAGTGGGTACTGCCGTGGGTACAGCCGTGGGCACTGCTGTGGGTACAGCTGTGGGTACAGCCGTGGTGGGCACTCCCGTGGGTACAGCCGTAGTGGGTACAGCCGTGGGCACTGCTGTGGGTACAGCTGTGGGTACAGCCGTAGTGGGTACTGCCGTGGGCACTGCCGTGGGTACAGCTGTGGGTACAGCCGTAGTGGGTACTGCCGTGGGCACTGCCGTGGGTACTGCCGTGGGTACTGCCGTGGGTACTGCCGTGGGTACTGCCGTGGGTACTGCCGTGGGTACTGCCGTGGGTACTGCCGTGGGTACTGCCGTGGGTACTGCCGTGGGTACTGCCGTGGGTACTGCCGTGGGCACCGCCGTGGGTACAGTCGTAGTGGGTACTACCGTGGGCAATGCTGTGGGCACTGCTGTGGGTACTGCCGTGGGTACTGCCGTGGGTACTGCCGTGGGTACTGCCGTGGGTACTGCCGTGGGTACTGCCGTGGGTACTGCCGTGGGTACTGCCGTGGGTACTGCCGTGGGCACTGCTGTGGGTACAGCTGTGGGTACTGCCGTAGTGGGTACTGCCGTGGGTACAGTCGTAGTGGGTACAGCCGTGGGTACATCTGTGGGTACTGCCGTGGGTACAGTCGTAGTGGGCTCTGCCGTGGGCACTGCCGTGGGTACTGCCGTAGTGGGCACTGCCGTGGGTACAGCCGTGGGTACTGCCGTGGGTACTGCCGTAGTTGGTACTGCCGTGGGTACTGCCGTGGGCACCGCCGTGGGTACAGTCGTAGTGGGTACTACCGTGGGCACTGCTGTGGGTACTGCCGTGGGTACTGCCGTGGTTGGTACTGCCGTGGGTACTGCCGTGGGTACTGCCGTGGGTACTGCCGTGGGTACTGCCGTGGGTACTGCCGTGGGTACTGCCGTGGGTACTGCCGTGGGTACTGCCGTGGGTACTGCCGTGGGTACTGCCGTGGGTACTGCCGTGGGTACTGCCGTGGGTACAGCCGTGGGTACTGCCGTGGGTACTGCCGTAGTGGGTACTGCCGTGGGTACAGCCGTAGTGGGTACTGCCGTGGGTACAGCCGTGGGCACTGCTGTGGGTACAGCTGTGGGTACAGCCGTGGTGGGCACTCCCGTGGGTACAGCCGTAGTGGGTACAGCCGTGGGCACTGCTGTGGGTACAGCTGTGGGTACAGCCGTAGTGGGTACTGCCGTGGGCACTGCCGTGGGTACAGCTGTGGGTACAGCCGTAGTGGGTACTGCCGTGGGCACTGCCGTGGGTACTGCCGTGGGTACAGCCGTGGGTACTGCCGTGGGTACTGCCGTGGGTACTGCCGTGGGTACTGCCGTGGGTACTGCCGTGGGTACTGCCGTGGGTACTGCCGTGGGTACTGCCGTGGGTACTGCCGTGGGTACTGCCGTGGGCACCGCCGTGGGTACAGTCGTAGTGGGTACTACCGTGGGCAATGCTGTGGGCACTGCTGTGGGTACTGCCGTGGGTACTGCCGTGGGTACTGCCGTGGGTACTGCCGTGGGTACTGCCGTGGGTACTGCCGTGGGTACTGCCGTGGGTACTGCCGTGGGTACTGCCGTGGGTACTGCCGTGGGTACTGCCGTGGGTACAGCCGTAGTGGGTACTGCCGTGGGTACTGCCGTGGGTACTGCCGTGGGCACCGCCGTGGGTACAGTCGTAGTGGGTACTACCGTGGGCACTGCTGTGGGTACTGCCGTGGGTACTGCCGTGGGTACTGCCGTGGGTACTGCCGTGGGTACTGCCGTGGGTACTGCCGTGGGTACTGCCGTGGGTACTGCCGTGGGTACAGCCGTGGGTACTGCCGTGGGTACTGCCGTAGTGGGCACTGCCGTGGGTACAGCCGTAGTGGGTACTG
This sequence comes from Eutreptiella sp. 'Long Island Sound 2002', assembly GCA_964036045.1. NCBI lineage: Eukaryota > Euglenozoa > Euglenophyceae > Eutreptiales > Eutreptiaceae > Eutreptiella > Eutreptiella sp. 'Long Island Sound 2002'. The sequence continues at coordinate 34,699 of CAXIWF010001826.1, read as the reverse complement.
CCGTGGGTACTGCCGTGGGCACTGCTGTGGGTACAGCTGTGGGTACAGCCGTGGTGGGCACTCCCTAGGGTACAGCCGTAGTGGGTACAGCCGTGGGCACTGCTGTGGGTACAGCTGTGGGTACTGCCGTGGGTACTGCCGTAGTGGGCACTGCCGTGGGTACAGCCGTAGTGGGTACTGCCGTGGGTACTGCCGTGGGCACTGCTGTGGGTACAGCTGTGGGTACAGCCGTGGTGGGCACTCCCTAGGGTACAGCCGTAGTGGGTACAGCCGTGGGCACTGCTGTGGGTACAGCTGTGGGTACAGCCGTAGTGGGTACTGCCGTGGGCACTGCCGTGGGTACAGCTGTGGGTACAGCCGTGGGTACTGCCGTGGGTACTGCCGTAGTGGGCACTGCCGTGGGTACAGCCGTAGTGGGTACTGCCGTGGGTACAGCCGTGGGCACTGCTGTGGGTACAGCCGTAGTGGGTACTACCGTGGGCACTGCTGTGGGTACTGCCGTGGGTACTGCCGTGGGTACTGCCGTGGGTACTGCCGTGGGTACTGCCGTGGGTACTGCCGTGGGTACTGCCGTGGGTACAGCCGTGGGTACTGCCGTGGGTACTGCCGTAGTGGGCACTGCCGTGGGTACAGCCGTAGTGGGTACTGCCGTGGGTACAGCCGTGGGCACTGCTGTGGGTACAGCTGTGGGTACAGCCGTGGTGGGCACTCCCGTGGGTACAGCCGTAGTGGGTACAGCCGTGGGCACTGCTGTGGGTACAGCTGTGGGTACAGCCGTAGTGGGTACTGCCGTGGGCACTGCCGTGGGTACAGCTGTGGGTACAGCCGTAGTGGGTACAGCCGTGGGCACATCTGTGGGTACTGCCGTGGGTACTGCTGTAGTGGGTACAGCCGTGGGCACTGCTGTGGGTACAGCTGTGGGTACAGCCGTAGTGGGCACTGCCGTGGGTACAGCCGTAGTGGGTACAGCCGTGGGCACATCTGTGGGCACTGCCGCGGGTACAGCCGTAGTGGGTACAGCCGTGGGCACTGCTGTGGGTACAGCTGTGGGTACTGCCGTAGTGGGTACTGCCGTGGGTACAGTCGTAGTGGGTACAGCCGTGGGTACATCTGTGGGTACTGCCGTGGGTACAGTCGTAGTGGGCTCTGCCGTGGGCACTGCCGTGGGTACTGCCGTAGTGGGCACTGCCGTGGGTACAGCCGTGGGTACTGCCGTGGGTACTGCCGTAGTTGGTACTGCCGTGGGTACTGCCGTGGGCACCGCCGTGGGTACAGTCGTAGTGGGTACTACCGTGGGCACTGCTGTGGGTACTGCCGTGGGTACTGCCGTGGTTGGTACTGCCGTGGGTACTGCCGTGGGTACTGCCGTGGGTACTGCCGTGGGTACTGCCGTGGGTACTGCCGTGGGTACTGCCGTGGGTACTGCCGTGGGTACTGCCGTGGGTACAGCCGTGGGTACAGCCGTGGGTGTAGATGAAGCCTTCACAAACGGCGAAAAGCTAGAATGTGAAAAAGAAATTAATAGAATTAGAAGTAGGAAATACCGGGGCTGGGGCTCTTTAGACTTCCGATTCGGGTTATTTGAATTCATGCTGATAGAAATGTTTCGTTCGTGACGCTCCCAGCGACGCATTTCCTTTCAAAGAGTGATTTTCGCCAACACCTAATTAATGTACATAAATGATTCAAAAATATTTAGATGGAAGGTACAGGGCAGTAAAAGAAAAGAAGACTAAAATAGATAGAGGCCAGCAGACCAGTTCCCTTGCTGTCGGAATTCATCACAATTTTTACATGTTTAAAACAACTGTTTTAAACATGTAAAAGCAGCCATTCTGGCATTCGCTTACCGTTTTCCCAGGCAATTGCAGTAACAGATCAAGTGTCGAATAGAACAACGAAACCAGTTCGTGATACTGGGATATGTATGAGCACTGCCTTTCAACTCACTAAACAGTCGATGGATGAAAACAGATCCCAGCAAGAATTTGGGAATGTCCCAGTTATACTGTACCTGGTATAACTGGGACATTCCCAAATTCTTGCTGGGACGTTATACCTGGTAGCTTCTGATTCTCATTTAATTCTAGAATTCCTGGAACAGCTGTAAATTACATGCAAAAAAAACAGTAAAGTAAATAAATGCAATCACGTATGAAAATGATGTCACGAGTAATGTTTGCTGGGCTGCTGGCTTCTTCCAGTAAGGCCTTCATTAGCCGCACGGTGCCTCGAACTGTGCGCATAAATGGGCTAGCAGTAGCAGCCATGTCGAGCGTATCCGCTCCTGCTGAATCCGCCCTGACTTTGGTTAGTGCACTGCATATACTTATTTACAATCAAATATACATTTATTCATATCATAAATATTTGTTTGTTGCCCCTGTTTGCCTATGAAACTTTTCTTTAAAAGGCTGCTCGGGATGCTAGAGGTCTTGCAATTGACTCAATATCGGCAGTAAGTTTTATCATGATTGTCAATTACCCGACTCCGCAACTACCGTCCTTCTCACCCCTAAATAATTCTATGCAAACAACTCCATTTCCTTACTTTGCCATATTTTTCTTGTTTATAGTGTCAATCGTCCAATCTGGTCATATGGGGTTGCCATTAGGTTGTGCAGAGATAGGTGCCGAATTGTGGGGCAAACACCTTAACTTTAACCCTGACGACCCGCAATGGCTGAATAGAGATAGGTTTGTTCTATCAGCTGGACATGGCTCCATGTTCATCTATTCCTGGCTTCACTTGTCCGGCTATGCCTCTACCTCTTGAGGAAATCAAGAACTTCCGTCGTCAAAACTCTATGACTCCCGGACACCCCGAGTTCCCGTCCAGTGAGCACAACACGCCTGGCATTGAAAGCAAACCACAGGACCACTAGGTGCTGGTATCGGCAAACGCAGTAGGTATGGCTGCAGCAGCTAAGCTCGCAGCTGCTCGATATAATACGGACTCGCACAAGATCCTGGACCACCATATCATCGCTCTCTGCGGCGATGGTTGTCTGCAAGAGGGTGTAGCATTCGAAGCAGCTTTCCTACGCTGGGGCACGAAGGTCCTTGACAATCTGATCGTCATCTATGATGCAAATGATGTTTACTCTGGACAAGATGGCAGCCTTTACACAATCTGAGGACCATTCCATGCGTTTTCGAGCCTTGGGCTGGAATACAGATACTATTGATGGTCACGACCTCAGCGCGATCGACAACGCCATTGCCAAGGCGAAGGCCAACAATAATGATAAACCCACTATTATAATAGCCAAGACTATCATTGGTAAAGGTATTGAAGAGATTCAGGGCACCAATGCTGCGCATGGTGAGGCAGGAGTACCTTTCCAGAAGGCTGCCAGAAAGAATCTGGGCCTACCCGAGGATGAGTTATGGCACGTATCCGCCGAGACGAAGAGCTTCTTCCGCCAGCGCAAGGCGCAGTGTCATGCTCAGTACGACGCCTGGCAAAAGAACTATGCTGCATGGAAGGCTGCCAACCCGCGCTAGCTAGCGAGTTGGAGGCGGCCCAGGCTAAGAAGTACCCCACTGCGAACGAGATGCTCTCCGCTATCCCTGCATATGACGCTGCCAAGAATGTCGCCACTCGCCAGTCAGGCTCGGACGTGCTACAGCATGTCGCCAAGCTTATCCCGCAGTATGTTTTCTGGATCAGCTGATCTGCATGGATCGACCAAGAACTACATTAAGAATGTTGGCAACTTTGGGAACCCTGCAATTGAAGGCAAGGATTTCAGTGGCCGTAACTTTTACTTCGGCATTCGAGAGCACGCCATGGGCACCATGCTCAACGGCATGGCCTACTACGGCCTGAACCGAGTCTCAGGCGCCACCTTCCTGGTCTTTGCAGACTACATGCGCGCAGCTATCCGCGTGGCTGCCCTCTCGGAAACTGCCCTGTCAGCTATATTTTTAACCCATGACTCCGTAGGGGTGGGCGAGGATGGACCCACACACCAGCCCGTGGAAGCCACGTCAGGGTTGCGTATCATACCGAATCTCGATGTCATCCGCCCAGCCGACCCGGAGGAAGTTGCTGGAGCTTTCGCTGCCTCGATTGATCGGCTGGATGGTCCTACAGCACTGATCTTCTCTCGGCAGAATGTGCGCACGCTGAATGAGATTTTCCGTGCAGGACCGTCGTCAGGGCACCCTTAAAGGCGGGTATATTGCACGAAAAGAGGACTGCTCCCATTGACGCACATCCTGCTTGCACGCGGCTCCGAGCTGCAGTGGGCCATGGACGCCGCCAAGGAGCTGGAGCATGGTGGAGCGCTAGCAGGGGTGCATGCGGTGGGCGTGCGTGTGGTGTCCATGCCGTGCTTCGAACGTTTTGAACGGCAGAGTGCAGCCTACCGCGAGTCCGTGCTGCCGCCCACCTGCGCGAAGCGCCTCGCTATCGAAGCAGGCATCACCGGGCTATGGTACAAATACGTCGGACTGGCAGGCAAAAGTGATTGGTACGGATAAGTTTCGGCTTCTCGGCGCCTGGCGATACGGTGATGGCAACGTTCGGTATCACCACTGACAACGTAGTGGGCCCACAGCCAAGAGTCTCTAATTGAGCCCATTTCTTCAACCTAAGTTTTTTTTTTACAGTTTTGTGCAGCAGCATGCATATTGCACATGCGGGATGAAGAGAAAAGAAAATGATCTATAGATGGCACATCAAAGACAGTCCGGAGCATAATGAATCACAAAAAATATCAGATCAATATAATGGGTTCATTTTTACACCATGATTGCAGTATCCCAATAATGATTTTTTACGATTTACACTGGAGGCTTTTGTAAAAGCAATGGATAGTAAGTCTATCTAATCCCACGTTTAAAGGGTCAGAGGTAGAAAAGTCTTCAACTTGCTGCCAGCCAGTGGTCAGTTTTTTGTAACTGGGGACTATTGTGTAAACGTACGAATAACTAGACAATGCACATCTCTGCGGTAGGGTGCAGTTTTGATGGGATTTCTGAATACGATACGCTAGCAACGCGCCCTATCGGCCGATATAACTGCAGGAACACGATTCCAGCCACAAATGTTCCCAGCAGGAGTGCATCGATGAGAGCATATAAACTGCCCAATAGTGTAATCCCCCCCCCCCCGCTTTCACTTAGATATCACTGCTGCGGCAGTTTCTGTTGCTACCGCCGCCGCTACCAATGATTTCTCTAGCACTAATTGCACTTCCACCACCACCACCACCACCACCACCACTGCTGCTGCTGCTGCCACTTGAACTGTTGATGCTAGCTTCAAAAATATCAGCAGAGGGAAGTGCCTTTGCATAAGCCGGCCTAAACACGAAGCATCATTTCTTTGAAAAACTCATTTTCGATCGTAGAGTTTGGGCAACTTTAAATGGGCGAAAAAATTCGCTACTGCTGAATTGGCCGATGTTATTTCTGCGTCGCTGATGGCACCACCCCCCTTTGAGGAAACTCTCTTCCTCTTCTTGTTGAGCACGGCAACTACAGCTTGCTGACCGCCAATCACGTCTGGCAAGGTTGCGAGAGGTACTGTTGGGTCTTCCACTGCTATAGCAGCACCCACTTCCACCTCGCTCTCAGCAGCTTCGTCATCAGAAGAGTCGTTCTTTTTGGCTTTTAACTCAGCACTGCGAGACAATATACGTGAGTGGTTTAAGGAAGGGTGATCATTAACCTTTAAAAATCAAAGATTATCTTCATGTGCTTCAATTTATAATGAGACTCACCGTCTTCTGGAATTTTCTTGGTCGGCAAAGGGTTGAAGCTTTTTGACAGCCTTAATAGCTTTTCTCGTTTCCTCTGACTGCTTCTCACAGTTTTTCTCAAGTGAGATAACTTGCGAAAGAAATGAGTGTCTGTAAACTTATGTCCGCAGTCTCTGCACGTATTTGAGCTTCCCTTATCTACTACAAAACGGCCATTGATCCAGACTTTTTGTTCTGGTAGATATTTCACCATGGTTCGTAGCTTTTATTACATCCAGTGACTTACACTGCGTATCGTAGTACGTACAATGTTTGCAATTTCACACTGCTGATAGTTTTAACTTTCCAAATAAAGTTCTTGGATTTCCTGCTGGGATTGCAATGAGAAATTAAATTTATTTGCGCCAAGAAGGTCAGAAGGTGCGTTTTACAAATACTCTTACTCCAGGTACTCCTGGTACTCGTACTTCCTACAGTATCGTAGGAAGCCAGCTCTAATCCCAGATGAAGTTTTATGCTGAATGAAAAAAACGGTATTAGTTTGTATATTGATTAATAACTTCATTTATATTGTGCATTACGAAAACGCAAAAAAATTGAACCAAATTTAAGTTGAATATATCTTCAATCACATGATTGCTCTCAAACAAATTGACGGGCAGAGTTGCATCCCATCATTGTAAATTTACTCTTAATCTTACGATTAAGAGTAAAGTAGAGTAAACTCATAGTAATTTACGAAGTGTCATTGGATGAGTAAAAGATGTGCATTGCCCTGTAAATTCCATCGTCTCATCAGTCGGCGTCAATAATCTGGTTTAATCGCACCGTTTTGTAGATAGCTATGGATGATATCCTCAAGTACCAGCGCCTGGAGGTAATGTTATCGGGGTACCTTTCCGGCAACCTGCGCCAATTATCATCTTGGAAGGCCATCAAGTGGAATTTTGTCCTATCTTATACGTAACATTTTCTTTTACTGTTGTTAATATTTTCAGGGCCCTCTTGAAGACATCCTTACTCGAGAACAGATTACTTCGGCAGCTGTCGAGCGCAACTTCCTTGTATTAGGGACGGAGCAAGGGTTTGTCCATATCATAAACTTCTCCGGCCTTTTGATCAAAATCTGCACGGGTGCAGCAAAAGTCAGCGAATTAACAAGATTTCTCTTGATTTGGATGCTGGGTTTTTAATATGTGCATGGTAAGTGACTTTGCCCCGATGGTGTACATTCGCTTACGAAACTTTTTTGTCTTGGCTCTAATAAATCATTGTTTGTGAAATTATAATCGGACGCAGTTGCTCGGATAGCGGAGATGTGATGGTTCTAACTGTTGGTGCTGATGAGTGTCGAGAAACTAAGACTCGGTTTTAATGAGTCCGATAAACGTGGCATCTGTCTAGAGCAATCCAGCTCAAGCCAAGCCAGCCAGGGCTTTTCTTCTTCCTCTTCCTCTTCTTCGTCCACATCCTACACAATTGGGAGGGTGGCCGGAAGTGCTGTTTCTGCAGGCAATAAGGCTGCTGGTGGAGGCAGTAAAGACAAATCGTTTCTTGTTGGTACTGTATCCGGCAAGTTGCTTTTCCACAGGGCAGGGTGGTTTCACTCAGAAAGACACGATGCTCTTCGGTGGCACTGGCTCCCCAGTGGATAGTATTGCATGGAGGGAAAACTTAATTGCATGGGCGGATTGTACACATGTAAGATTTTCAAGCAGTAGCAAATTGTGTAGTTGCCCTTTTCGCTGTATCGTTGTATGAGTGTGTATGTTTTTTTTGCTGACTTCTGTCCAAAAATTGATTAAGACCTATCGCTGCTATTGTAGTGCTGCCCTTGTTGATGTAGCCTACACTGTATCCACATCAAAACTACTTGCAATCTAGTCGTATCCCTAAATTTACTTTGTATTATTTTGCATAACTCCTAAACACTTACATGCCTTCATATGCACATGGCATGCATACATACACATATACTCTCCCCGGTTGCAACAACAGGTGCGGGTAATGGAGATCAGCAGCCAGACAGCAGTGTGCCAGCTGAGCGCACCACCAGGCGTCGGCCCTGACGATCCTTACCCCTGCCTGCTGCACTGGCACAGTTCGAGGGAGTTGCTCGTCGGCTGGGCGGACAGCTTCCGACAAGTCGACATCTCTGGTGGTAGTGATGGAGAGCAAAATAGTAGTAGTGGGGCTCCGTACAGTGCTCGTATCGCTGCTGAATGGACTGCTGACTGTTTAATCAGTGGTCTATGTAGCTTCGACAGGGAACACGTGGCCTACCTGGGCTACACGCCTCCTGATGAAGATGCCATCGCAGCGGACGATAGCGATCTAATCGACAGAGGCAGTAGTACCAGCAACCCAGAAGTTGTCGGTGCAGCTGGAAGAGGGAGCGAGGGGACAAAAACAGATCTCAGTGCAGCATCAGACACTCCCTTACTGCCCGGCACTAACCAGCCTGAGTTCTGCATAGCTCGAAGGCGAACTGGCGAACTCCTCTCTGCAGACGTACTCCCCCTGCGGGGAGAGAATATGGACGGCCCCAGTGGCTACACACTGCTGACTTCCCACCAGTGCGCCGGGCACCAGTCGGATGCCCTTAAGTGGGACGTGAAACTCCTCACGAGTGCAGCGGGGCGGCAATCGTGGGTACGCGCCCACCTGCTTCGTAGCAGCGCCGCAAGATCTGGTCCTGTGTCGAGTGAGGGCGGTGGACGATCGCATCGCACAGGCGCTGCGGCGCAGGAGATATACGAAGCGCAGTGGAGATCGCGTTGACCGACCGTGGCAGCTTGCGCGCCTATAGCTACCCAGAGCTGATCAGGGTGTACCTCGAGGATCTCCTAGAGCGCTGCAGCAGCCACGGTCACGGTCACAGCTATGGACACGGCCACAGTATGGTAAACAGGGGGCTTACAGGAAGAAGAACCCGGAGCAGGAGTAAACGGAGTGCCGAGTAACGGTGGAGACAGCGTTTTCTATTGAGCATGCCACACAGGAGTGCATACGGCTCGTCGGCACTGACCACAGAGCTGTGGGGAGGCCTGGGTGCACAAGTTACATTGGACTACCAGCAAGTGCGGCATCTAAGTCGCCATATCCCCACCAGTTCTCCGCGCCTTGCTTCCTCTGTGTACGAGGCAGTGCTGGGAAGTCTCATGGACGATGACCCCGCACTGTTTCTGGAAATGCTGAAGAAGTGGGGGACGGGTGACGCCTCCTTGTTTTGACCACACGGCGCTCGCACGCGCTCTAGAAGCATCCCGTAGCAGCACTCTCGGGCATGGCAAGGGCGCTGTGATCAATCGTGGCGGGAGTAGCAGTGGTCATAGCTGGAGCAGCTATCACATGGAGGCACTGGCGCAGCTGTACATCGTCCGCGCATCAGTATGAAAAGGCGCTCGAGTGCTACCTCGATTTGGATGTGTCAGATCGGGCAAGCAGCAGCAGTGCGCGGGGAAGAAGCGCCTCTCTCTTCGGGACGCCTGCAAGCAGCGGCGCAACGCCCGCACCAGCGCAGGCTCAGTCAGTACCAGCACCACACAAGAGTGGAGCTGCAGGTAGGGACCCATCGGCGCTGCTCGATGGACGCGGCGATAAACTACGGGTGAGGACCAGCGTGCAGGAGAATATTGATAAAGCGGAGTATCGGCTGGTGTTCGACCTCATCGTGCGCCAGAAATCTGTTCCGCACCATCGAGCGCAAGATATTGAACCTCGTGAGGCTCTCCCGCCCGCTGTCAGCGACACTGCTGTTGACGCACATGAGCAAGCTGCCCATTCGAGCCATTGCGCAGCAACTCAGCGCGGACCGCCGACTGCTGCTGTGGTACCTGCACCTGCTGTTCACGGACCCCACCGCGCTGGAGATTTTACGGCAGTGGACCAGGACTATGGAGATCTGCATGCGCTACAGGTGCAGTTGTACGCCGAGTTCACGCCCAAGGTAACTTACTCTGCGAGTGGTACCGAGGATGGCTGTGATAGTGCAGGTGCTGAGGCCCTGCCGGCTATGGCGGGTGCAGATGAAGCGCCTCCTGCTCCTGTGCGCTTGGCCCTCTCTAGCAACCATGGATTGCCTCCGAGTCCTCTGATGAAGTTCTTGCAGTCCGGGCTGGCTCCTCTTGATCTAGCATTGCAAGCCTGCGAGAAGCAGTCCCCACCGCTCTATCGGGAGATGGTGTTCATCTATGCCGAGATGGGGGAAACCCGACGCGCACTGCAGCTGCACTTGAAGCATGTTGGCGACATGAGTGCGGCAATTGCATTCGTCGAGCATGAGATCGGCCGCAGCCAGGATGTGCGCCGTCCGCTTTGGCGGTGACTTTAGATCCGTGGCGGCCGCAGCTAGGCGGTGGGGTCGGTGGGGCCGGGACTGATGAGAGCAAAAGCCAGACATCACAAACGCTACGGTGGTCAGTGTTGCCTGCAGCAACAGCAAACCTTGACACGCACTACGCTGATAGTGTGCTATGGCGTGACCTGGTGGATTTCGCATTGGAGCGCCCCGTGATGTTGGGACAGCTGCTGGATCACCTTGGCATCTGCAAACTAGACCCGCTGAATGTACTTCCCAAGGTGCGGGAGGGTACGTGCATCCCACACCTGCGCGTCCGGCTATTGCGTGCGCTGCGCTCTTTGCAGTTCCAGAAGTTGGTTTGCCAGCGTAGCACGGTGCTGCTGGAGGCGGATGCACTCGATCTGTCACGTGAGCAGAATCAAGGGCAACGAAGAGCTATGAAGGTACGTGCGTATAGATGTACTTCGAAGTTGTATTACATTGCTTCATAGCACTAAAATTGCCATATTCGATTGCGGTGTTCTGACAGCTTTTTATGGGCTCTTGCTTTTAATAGTGTGCTTGGTATTTGGCTTTATTGGCTCTGATATTGATTATTACTTGTTCCTTGTCAATAAAGGTTTATTCTTGTGCTTGTTTCCTTTACCCGCTCCACTGCTGCCGATTGTTTGATTGACGGATTCAGGTGGAGGGACACAAACGCTGCAGTGCTTGCGCGCGTCCGCTGGCGATTCCTCCGGACACTACCTCTTCAGCGGCAGGAATCAGCGCCAGCAGTAGCTCTGGGTCGGGATCTGGATCGGGAGCGCCTATCTTCCTGAGTGGGTTGAGCAGAGTAACTGCAGACTGCGTCATTTGGGGCCCTCCTCCCACCCCCTATGCAGACACTATACACGGCAAGACACATAGCACAGTCAATGGTGTCGTTATTTTCTCTAATAAAATGGCTTTTCATCGGGCGTGCTTCCTGCGATTGCAACAGCAGCAGCAAAGTTAGCTGCCAATTAAGTGTCGCAGGAGTGTCAGCCGAGATGTGTTGTTCATATCTGTACAAAGGTATATAAGTACTTTACATATGAAATAATATGCATGTGGTAGGTCTGGCGGTAAACTGATCTTTGCGAGATCCCGTAAAGTAGCCATATTTTTAAAATGCATTTTATTTTAATATTTTTTTTTAAGTTATACTGGCTTGAAATCTCTATCTTAGGATAACAGTAAAGTTTAACTCTCTAGGATGACAATCCCATGTGATTAATTATTCATCTGATTGCATAAGTAGAGCCACGCCCGCCAGAATCCAGCGATGCACCGGGTCTTCTGTCTTGAGGGTGCTGAGGAACACATATGTAGGTCCACGCGCACTGGTGAGATACACCGGACACTCGTACAGGTGCGCGTCGCGGCGCAAGTATCCCACAGACTCGGGGGACCACGAGGGGTCCACTTGCACAGCCTTCACGTACATGACGGGCATGGGGGTGAGAAGCTGCTTGAGGCGACTCTCGGTGAGGTGGCCCGCGCAGGCCGTGGAGTTAACCGTGTAGACGTCCTCCGCTGATTCTTCCTCATCGGTCCAGCGTGCGCCCTCCATCAGCAGCCCGTGCACCAGGATGCCATCTTCGGGGTACGTGGCTTGCATCAGTGCGTCCGCCACGCGGTACATGCGGGTTACATGGGTGTCCAGAGACATGCTGTCCAGCGGTAGCTTGCGCTTTCGGGATGTGACCTTTTGTTCAGCACACATTGAATCAACAAATCATGATTTTTTTTCAAATTAAATGTCAAAAAGGACAGCGATGTAAATTTGTCATCATGGTTTAGTTATTTCGACAAAGCGACAAAAAGCAAAAAATATATAACTCAAAAAAATATTTACTAACCTGCTTGATGGCAGTGAGTAGCGCTGTGGGGTTGACCAGTCCTGGCAGCCAGATCGAGTAGGGCAATACCAGTGCCTTGCTCCACTCTTCCAATTGCGCACGGCGCAGCAATAAATCACTGAACCAACTGGACAAGGATTTACGACTCGCCCACGCTAGGCGCTCCCAGCTGCATACGTGGAACGGGTTGCGTCCTGGCACCTGGTTCAGCTCCAGGCACTCTGCCATGTCTTCCATACCCTGCGACATGTTCAACTGGCCATTGAGGCCCTTCTGCAGCTCGTCGAGCGTGCTGGTGATCTCTGCTAGCAGTGCGTTCACACGTGTGCACTCCTGGATGAGCACCACTGTGTAAGGGCCATCGGCATCCAGTACACGCTGCTCCGCACGGTCAGACAGCTCGATCAAGTTGAACTGGGAAGGGCAGCGCTTGGACAGATCATCCAGGGTATCTCTCAGCAGGGAGCCGGAGCCCCCTGCGTCCCCAGAATCGGAGCCCATCTCCAGGCGCATGATCGTATTGAAGAGGTTCTCTGCCTTGTTCGACAAAAACCCAATTTCGGCATTCGGGTGCAAGCCGTAGATTACGGGACTTTCCGGTGGCAGGTTCTTGGCTATGAGCGTGGCGTACATGCTGTAGTCCCATATGTGCGCTTCTGGGGAGAGCAGCTTTGGCGCGAGCTCGCCCTTCTTCATCAGTGCTTCATTGAAGATGACGGACAAGTACGTGTTGTTCGTACGCCGGTCAAAGAAGTCAGTAATGTGCCCACCATACCTAAATGTGTTTAAGAAAAAATAAAAATAATTTTACGACACATCGTGCAGAAACAAGAGAGAAGATATGTATGTTAGCACGACGGAAGCCAAAAACAATAGTGCAAAACCAACTTTTAAACAGTCATTCGCGAAGTTTAAGAGGAGCGGAGATAATGATTTCGCTGGAAAAAGTATGGTCTTACATTATTTCGCCGAAAATATACCGGAGATCTTGCCAAGGTACGATCTTGGTCTTCCTGTTGAGGTAAGACTCAAGCACATCCGAGCATATGCGGAGGTCGCCCATATTGAAGCCATAGGCCCTGCTCCAGCCCTGGAAGCCGAAGCGCCGACGACCCAGCATGACCGAGTGAAAGAAGCTGAGTCCGAATAGACAGGCCTTGAAGACGTGTGGCTTGGACAAACCCTCGATGCGCGCCTGCGAGAAGGTTGCCCACGCGCGGCTGAGGTTGGCCTTGAGGTCCGACGGCGGCTCATTGGCGACACAGATGCAGGACTGCAGCAGCCCCTCCGGGATGTTCTTCATGTACGACAGCGGCGGCGGTTCGGCCGAAATGAACACGCGAAAGTCCTTGTGCGGACTCAACGTCTCGAGTTTCTCGTCCAGGGTGGGCAACCACGTCTGCATGAGGTGTACGTTCTGGAGGAAGACCCAGCCACCAGACTGGCTCATGCGCACAATCGTCTCGTCCGCGCGCTTCTCTTGCCCCTGCCCCATACTAATATTGGCGAACTTGCCATTCTCCGCCGTGATAGCCATGTCCTTGCCCAAGTCTTCCACCCAGGAAGTGGGGTCCACACCGGGATACAGCACAAACAGGCACGGCGTGGTGGCGGTGGTGAAGTTGTAGGTCATGGCCATACGGAAGGGCTGCTGCGTGACGAACTCCTCGCCGATGCTCTTTCGCACGTACTCGGTGAGCGCGAAGGGCAAGCGGTCGGGGCGGAACACGCGCATCAGAATGAGGCGCGGCACGTCCTCCAGGGTGCTGTACTCTCCCGGCATGGGGTACGCCTCCGGGTCGGACCGGTTGTACCATTCCTCCCACTCTTCTGCGTCTGCCGCCACGCGCTCCGTCAGCTCTGCGAAGAGTTGGTTCATGGGACCGAGGTCCTCTTCGATGCCGCGCAGGCGAGACCAGGCGATCTCCGACAACCAGACTGAGAGCTCGGCGCCCCTTGGAGCCACTTCCTCGGCGATGCGCCCACGGGTGATCACATCCACGTACTCGCGCTTGAGGTGACCCTCGTCCACCATGATGCGCAGTGTGAGCAGGGTCATGACTGTCAGCTTGTCGTTCTCGAATAGACCGGTGCGGACGAAGTCGTACACCACTTGCGTCACGCTCTGCTTCAACAGACGCAGGCGTTCATCTAGGTTGCTTGACTCTGCCTCTAGGTCACGCGCCTCTATCTCTGCCACGCGGCGCTTGATCTGCAGATCGAGTTCGGCCAGATCGGTGGTTTCGGTATCCTCTGCCTCCGTATCACCCCCTGCCCCGCTGCCGCCGCCCCACTGGTCCGCGGCAACTACAGAGCTGCCACTGTCTACTTCGCCGTTCTCGTCCAGCTGCAATCCCGCAGTGGAGATTCCGCGCAGGAAGAAGTAGATGAAGGAGTTGAGAGAGTACATGTAGTACGTGTGGATCTTGTGCAGGCTGTTCATCACGAAGAACAGCAGGGCGCCCCGCCGTGAGACAGGGCGGTACTTCTCAGAGGTGATGTTGATCTTCTCTGAGGTGACCTTACTCTCCTCCAGCTTCACGGCAATATCGTCGAGATCTTCTTAGATAGCTCCAGCTCCTCAATTAGCGCTCTGTTCTCCGTAATGTCGCCCTGGGCGTCAGCTAGACGCAACAGAATCTGGTCCTCCAACTGCTTCACCTTGATGGTAAAGAGATTCTGCTGGAGGATAAGCGCCGCGCGTTGAGCTGCCAGGTCAGGGCGTTCAAACTTCACCACCAGTGCCAGCAGCTGCTCGTCAAGTCCATTCTGCGTAACGGAAAAGTTGACCAGCGTTGTCTCCGCCTGCACTTCGGGTGGGTAGTGAGGGTTGGATAGCTTGGTGTGCAAGAACAGGCGGAAGTTGGGGGAGACCTCGACTTCCTGGTCCCCGATATGGATGAACTTCTTGAAGCCACGCTTGACCGTTACGCGTCCGATGATGGGCATGAGCGCGGCGTCGATCGTCTCGTGCATGTTCTCGATGAGGAACGGCGTGCCCGCCTCGATCGACTTCAGGATGCGTGGAATCAGCGACTTCTGGCCCATGCGCCCAACCTCCAACTGTGCACCCATGCGCTTCTTGGTCCAGGAGATGGCCTGCAGCTGCGGGTCCACCATAAGCGGATAGCGCATCGAGTTGATCACGATCGCCGCATTCTCCGCAGACACGCTGTCGCTAGGTAAACCTTGCGTCTGGTACTCCGCGATCTCTGCGTCTGTGCACATGAGCTGCAGCGCCTCGATGTTGGGCGTCCATGGGGATCGGAGCGCCTGCAGGAGGCTTCTCCACCAGAGGGATCAAGGTCTCCTTCATCAGTATCTCTCGGTAGCTCTTCGTGAAGGGGCCGATGTAGCTGACGAAGGCCGATGCCAGCAAGCAGTCTCCCACGAGAAGCTCTCGCTCTGCCTTCTGCCGCTCGATACCTTCTGCCCAGCGTACCTTCTCCGAGCCCAGGGCGTTGGTCAGACGATTGGCCAGCTCCAGCTTCATCTTCCCGCGGTCGGCCATGTCTTGCGCCTCCTTACGCGCAGCCTCCGCCTCATTGTACTTGACAGTCAGCTCGTCCAGCTGCTCCTGAAGAGCCGCCACGCGGTCGCGCACTTGCTGCAGCTGCTCGTTCGCCGCATTGAGCGACTCAGTAGCGGCACGGAGAGCCACACGCTTGGGCTCCACCGTGAGCACAATGTCGTAGTAGTTGACGATGTTGATCACCCAGCTACATAATCCCGCCGCTGCACTGTTACGCTTCTCGATGACGTCTGGAAGAAAATGCTCCAACTGTAGGAACGGTCGTACCTCCTTTAAGTTGACCTCTGGCACTGTGCCCTCATCCACATTGTTCTTGAAGTTCTTGAGCTCCTCCAGAAAGCTGTTGACGTTGCCCAGCAGGGCCTTCTTGGAGGCATCCCACGTGCGCTCCTTCTCTCTTACGCGCCCGCTCTTCTGCACGATGATGTTTGGGTTGATGTTCGCGAGCAACACCATCACCGCGCCGAAGATATCATCCACACCAGGCGGGGGCTTGGCCATCGTCTTACAGTTCCCAAGATCCCTGCGATCTAGCGAGTCCAGGGCGCTGTTGGCACGGATAAGCGCCGGCTCAGCCAGAGCGAGGTCTCTGGATGCGTCTTCCTGCTTGGCAGCCACCTCAGCCTGGATGACCGCCACTTTTGATTCTTCAATCTTGGCCTTCTCGTTCTCCTTTTCGACGATCTCACGCTCGCGCTGCACGTTCTGCGCGATGCCCTCCGACACCTCGCGCTTCTCCTCCGCCGACTGAAGCATAATCTTGAGGTTGGCCTCCAGCTCCACCACGTCACTGGCCGCCTTGAACAGCTTCTCGATGCCACTCTCAAGGCGCTGGATGCTCTTGTCCGTCTCCTGGCGCTTCTTAGCCAGCAAGGAAGTGTACAGGTTCACCATCTCCAAGTAAGACTTGGGCGTGGTGTAGACGTACTTTCCTTCGGTCTTGAGGAACATCTTCGAGGTGGCGTTGACAGCCATGAACGCAGTCGGCATGAAGTGCTCAATAGCCTTCGTCACCTCTGACGTGCCCAGCTCGATGGCGGTGAGGAGCTTGCTGCCCACGGAGGCCAGTGCCTGCTGCGGCCAGGGCTGGAACCAGTCGATGACCGTACAACTGGCCAGCGCAGGGAAGCGACGAGCACGCACACGGAGCGCGCCCCCTACTGGGGAGAAGCACAAGCAGCAGTGCAGATTCTCGCGAATCTTGGAGATGAAGTAGTTCCACACCGAGGCAGGCTCTGCAGAGTAGCCTGCGCCCTTTGCCTTGTTGGTGAGGCTATTGATCAGCGCCTCCTTCTCATCCTTCGAGTACAGGTCGGGAATATTGCCCGAGCTGAGCAGGTCATTGAGGTACACAAAGAAGCGCTCGTTGCTGATCTGTGTGTCCGTCAGCAGGAATAGCACTCCCTCTTGCTTCATGCCGGCCTTGTTGTACATCGTCTGCAGGTCCGACTTGAAGTCTAGTAGAGAGTAGTTCTGGTTCACCATGATGGACATCACTGTCAGCCCGCAGACGTGGGCGGCCAGCCTGGAGAGCGACTGCTTGCCACTGCCGCCGACACCCACCAGCAGCGCGTGGCCACCCGTCTGCTTGACAATGCGGACGATGCGCGCTACATGCAGTACTGCGTCGTCGAAGAGCACGAGGTTCATCACTGCGTTAATCTCGTTGTACTCCTCTAGTGCGCTCTCCAGCGTGGTGCGCAGATCAGTCAGATTCAGCGCCTGGTCGTAGGAGAGGTCCTCGCCTCCAGAGGTGGTTCCATCAGCGAAATGGCAGAAGACAAGCGGGTCAGCCTGCACGCCGCCTCCTGACAGGTAGAAGCGGGCAATGTTGTACTGCGCAAAGGCTTTGCGGGCCTGGTTCTGCATGATGCGCTTGAACTTGTCCAAGTCCTCGTAGTCGACCAGACGGTCCCCGTACACTCGCTCCGACTCGTGCAACCAGAGGAACACAAATTTCTCGGGGTCACGGAAGATATGACTGGTGGCCACGAGCAGGCCCTGGAAGATGTTGGCAAGGTGACGGATGTTGAACTCGTAGTGGAAGTTGGCGGCGGTCTTGCGGAAAGTCTCACTCACCTCCTTGTGCACGGCAAGAGCGCCCTTGATGAGGGTGGAGGAGATGGAGATGACAGCGTTGCTGAAGGCCTGCGATACCAGGTGGCCCTCAAGGAATGTCTGGTATATGGTGAGCAGAGAGGTAGGGGATGGCATACCCACTGAGAAACACGTGAAGTGGCGCTGCAGGCGTGCATTGACGGAGAATGAGCCAGCCGTGGGGTTCAGCGCGGAAATGTACTGACAGTCGTCAACGGTCTTCATAACCAGCTTCTGCGTGTCGTACCAGTGGCCGTAGTCGATGTGCTGTCTGAGCAGCGCGATGGCGGACTGTGTGCCGTACGCGTCCACCTCAGGCAGGTTCAAGTCATCCACAAAATACACGAGTTTTGCAGAGCCTGGAGGCCCGTAGGTGGTGCCCGTGCGTTTCTGCAGTTGCGGCTCCAGACTCGTGAGCAGCACAGCGGCAGTGGTGTAGAAGTTCATGTTCACCGAGGTGTGGATGTGCTGCTCCGCGTTGAGCGTGGAGAGCAAGCCGTTCACCAGCTGGGTCTTGCCGGTACCTGCGGGCCCCGCCAGCATCACGTGTGACCCACTGCGCACTAGCAGATCGAGCCAGAAGGACACCGAAGCTGTCTCGGCAGTGGGCACTGTCACCTCCGCCATGTTCATCACATTCGAGTCAAACTCCACTGTGCGGAAGGCAGGGCTGGCTTTCCAGGACTCGAACTTGCTAGTGGCTGGGTCGAGCCAGTAGTCGAAGATTGTGTCGCGGGATGGGATCTTGACGGTCTTGAACTTGGAGCGGAACCACTCCGAGAAGAGCTTCCGATTGTCTGTGCCATCATCAGAGATAGTGAGCACGGAGCCGAAGCCCCAGATGAGGCAGAACACGAATGCAATCTCGAAGGCGGTGGGGTCCACGACGATGGCGCGCGTGAGGATGGTGTCGAGCAGGCGCAGCACGGAGACCGACAAGCTGATGTCGTTGCACTGCACCACACCCTGCAGCTCCATGGCAAAGTACTTCAAGCAGCCAGGCAGGTACTTCTCGAACATGCCGTGGATGGTCTCGCGGTCTGTATCTTCCAGCAGCTCCTCGGGGCGGCTACGCACCCAGCTGCCGATGATGCTGCGCCACTGGCTGCCACCGTCAGTGGAGATGTAGAGGATGCCTGCACGTGAGACTGTGGCAGGGGTGGCGAATTTCAGGTCCCGGATCTCGAAGATCATACGCATGTAGTGCTTCAGTGGGATGCGCTCGTTGGAGGCCAGCGTAAGCATTTTGTTGTCGTCCATCACGGAGTTCATCGACTCGATCCAGTTCGCATCCAGATCGCCATCCAGAATCATCCTGAGGAAACATATATAATATTGGAATTGAAGGAAAAAAGCAGTATTTCATGAATGATTTTCTATTATTGTCTATAAAATGATATGCTCTGAAATTAATACTCACCATTTCGGCTGCTCGTTAGGAATTCGCCCCAGATCTCTCATCACGGAGGAAAGCAAGCCATCTTTCCACTCTCGGGTGGCCATGCTGATGTGGCCGTACAGATCCTCCGTCGGCATGGTCTTGGGGTTAATGTCCACAGTCTTCACTTTGACATCCGGGTAGCGCAGGTTGCGGGCGGCCTGCAGCATCTTCCAGCAGGTGGACTTGCCTGCCCCAGGCGGTCCCATTACGAAAACGCAGTGGCGGATGTCCAACAGTTCATCCAGCTGCATCACCTTCAGCGTAAAGAACGGGTCTGGCCACAAGCCGTGATTATCGCAGGCAGTGCTGATGCACTCGGACAGTTCCTCGTCGAACACGCGAGGTGGATTGAGCTCGGGGAAGAGATCGTTCAACAGGCCGAAGAATACGACTTCATCTGCCTGCACGATCTTGGGGATGTTGAAATCGCGCAGAGCCCTCATCAGCAGCGCCTCCTCGTTGAGGTCCGGCTCAGCTCGCTTCAGCTGCCCGGCCACCACCAGCACGGACTTCACTGCGCGCAGGCCCCAGTCGTAGTGGGACTGCTTGGAGAGCAGCTCGGCCAGAAGAGTGTAGAGACCGTAGAACTTTGAGGCCAGCAGCTTAGCAGAGAGGAAACCCTCCGCCATCATCATATTCTCACAGATGAGCACCAGGTCGGGCACCATCACGGTGATGGGGCGGAAGAGTGCCTTTAGCCCCTCGGGCAGCTCGGAGCGACCGAGGTAACCCGGGTTCATGGTAATGAAGGCCCCGCAGGTGGGGTCGAGTCCGACGGTGTCTCCCTCGATGGTGACCCGGTGCGTGCTGTCGTCCTCTTTGTTGTACAGGCGTAGTGAGTCACAGACTGCCTTGAACTGCACGGAGCAGACAGACAGAACCTCGGGGATGAGGCGGTTGAACTCGTCGAAGCAGCCCCATGAACCAGACGCAGCCAGACCTTTGAAGATGTTGCCCATCGACTGGTAGTCCATCTCAGGCGAGCAGTTGAACACGTAGCAACACTTGCCTAGAGCGCTCGCAAGGTCCTTTGTTGTCTCAGTCTTTCCCGTTCCAGCGGGGCCTGTTAACATATGATTGTAAAAACATAAATATACAGTAGCAGTATTAGTATAAATTAAAAATCAGTATGTACGAACAAGGGTCTGGTGACAAACAAAACTTCATTTCAACAGATAACAACACTCGAATCACCCACATAAAATAGTTCTCTAAAATCTCACCAGCAGGAGCGCAGCCCATCTTGAGGTGTAGCGCTTGAGTAGCTGTCACATAAATGCGATCCGTGAGCGGTGTGATGACCAAGCGCGGGCCGTTGCCCAGGTACTCAAAGCCGTACTCGAAGTTCGCGTCGCAGATGTTGAACCGCGCCGTGGAGACGATGTGCGTGACAGACTTGCCCAGATCGCCGAAGAATTGCGGGCGCAGCTTGCTCTGCCACTGGAAGTCCGTGGGTGCCAGCGCCTTCTCCTTGAGCAGAACATCGAGGATATCTCGGTTGTGTGCGTCCATGGTGATCATGCACATAACACGCTGGCGATCTGCCTTGGACAGCGGCGCCTGTGTCAGGTTGATCAGGTCGGCCAGCTGCGATTTGGTTAGGTCGTGGCATTTGATCATGGAGCGTGGGTCTCCGCCGGAGCAGCTTGCCATGGACTTCTCCACCTGCTGCACGAAGTCGATGGCGGCAACCAGTAAGATGATCTGCGCGGGGTCCAGCGTCTCGCCCGTGTCTTTGTCTTTCTTGGTGACCCAGTCTATGCGCAGCGTCTGTGGGTAGCGAGCCATGGCAGCTGCGAGGCACTCTGAGAGCGTGTAGATCTGTGCCTCCAGCAGCGCTCTCAAGTACTGCTCTGCCTTGCCCAGGAGCTTGACCGCGGGTGCAAACTTCACCTGCTCCTTGCCGACGCCGGCCACCCAGTGCGTAGCGTGCGGGCGGTCATCACCGGGACGCTGTTCTATAACGAGCTCTTTCGTGGCCAGCAGGATCTTGTCCACCTGCGCCAGTACCTTGGCCGGCTGCGATGAGTTGGACAGGATGTCCAGCAGATCTGCCTCGGAGGTGAAGTAGAAGCGGGGAAACTGGCGGCGCTTTCCGTCGAGGAAATCAGACAAGGATTTTTTACACTGGTCCTGATTAGCCTCCAGTTCGTAGAGCCTGTCCAGCAGTCCTGGCTGCACGCAGGTGGCCTTTACATTGCGCACCTTCCATGCCTTCTGCAGGATGGATTTGACTTGCGAGTCGATCTCCTGGAAGCGCTTGGCGTCTTCGGGTAGCTCCTTGCGCACCTCTTCGGAGCCGATGAAGAGCGGCTCTAGGTATGACCACGTGCGCTGGAGCTCCGCCAGTAGCTGCGACACGTCCGAGACCAGGCCAAGCGTGCGCTGCCACTCGGCCGCTTCCTTCTTGAAGTGCGGGTAGCGACTGCCGACGATAGACTGCACTGCCATCTGATCTGACTCAAGCTGCTCCACGATATCGTCGTCCATCTTTAGTAGCGGCACGTCGGTATCCTTGTAAAAAGTCATCGTGTAGTTCACCGCAGACCATGTTGCCTCCAGGCTGCGGAGCGTATCTTCGTGCTTGGCCTCCTTCAACGCCTTCTCCGTGATCTCGTCCACCTCCTGCGCATGTTTGTGCAGCTTGAGGTCGAGCAGGTCGCGCAATGCCATGGTGGGCTGCGTGGAGGGCAAGGTGAACTCCTTCTTGACCACGCCCATGAGCTCCTGCCAGTGCCGGTCGCGCATGGCGGGAGAGCGTAGCGAGGCGATGATGGGACAGGTCACCATGAACTCCTTCACAACGCGGTCCATGCCTTGGAAGGCATCGGACTGGCGCACAGTCTTCGGCAGCTTCCGGAGACTCTGCACGCAGGACTTGGCCGAGTCTTCGAGTGCCTCTGGGTCCAGCATCGCCCACGTCTCCTTCCGAGCGTCCTCCACTGCGCTCACCACCTTGAGGTTCACTTCCCAGAGCACCTTGAAGTCCGTTAGAAGATCTTCCACTTCGCCCATCAGTCTGCGCGCTAGATCCATATCTTTGTTGAGCTCGAAGATATTGGCGATGTGGGACATGCGCTCACATGTGGCCTGCTCGTCCTTGTGCACTGCTTCCGCCGCCTCCAACAGCTCCAGCGCCTTCTTGGTGCCCGTGGCATACTTGTAGAACTCGGTGTTAGCTAGTTCCTTTTTGTAAGCGATGATGTGCTGCTCGTAGCTCTGGATGTCCGCCTTGATCTTGCTGCTGTGTGCACGCATCATAGGCGCGATCTTGTTCTGGATGTGTGGTGCCTCGCGCAGGATCTTCTCCCACAGGAACTTGCTGGCGTTGAGCGAGTCATCCAGGCCCTCAGTGACTACGTGCTGCTCAGCCAGGTAGTTAAGGGTGCACTCTGAACGATCCACGAGTAAGCTAGTGTCCTCTCCCTTGCCTTCGATAAGCAGAAGCGCCTCCTTGATGCGCATTAGCACCTGGATCTGCTCATCGTTGCTCCACGAGTCATCCCGCACACGCACCAGCAGGTTCTTGCTGATGTCGTCCGTGAACTTGGCGAGGAACTGGATGTCATTGCGCAAGGACTGGATCACCAGTTCTCCTGACATTTGGTTGTTCTCACGCGGTGCAGTGGCGCTGAACTGGACACTCACGCCTGAGCCGCGGAGGGGCCCTGCCTTGCCGCCGAACGTGCCCATAAAATCCACATCGATGGTGTACTTGCCCACGTACTTCGCGATGTAGGAGACGTGGTATGTGCCGTTCTCAAGATCGTCAACCAGCACGCCGCCCACGCGCAAAGGCTCTGCGTCCTCGCTCTCCTCCATCATGGTGATCACTACTGAGAACTCATCCCCACCCGTGGTGCGGTTCACACCGTTGTCGTCTCGCGCTTGGATCATGAAGCTCGTCTCCTCTGCGATGGCACAGCCACTCAGCAAGCCAGGGCCATACATAATGCAAGTAGCGTGGTTTGTGACAGGGAAGAAAGAGAACTTCTGCGATGTCGTGGTGAAGGAATCGCCCTCGAGGGAGATACGGACATCCACTTCTCCCGGGGGAAACTTCGACGCATTCGGGCTGACGCAGCTGATCTTGGTCTGCGAGAGGAAGACACCGGGCACGTCGATGGCGGAGCGTGCACTGCCGAAGCGCACCACGATATTCTTCGTGTTGATGAAGTCGATTCCAATGATGGTGCAGTCAGTTCCGCCAGTGATGGGGCCCATATTCGGGTAGAGGTCGGTGATGGCGTAAGGAGGCCCCACGATGTTGCCCACATCCAGCGTGTACAGGTCCCCCAACCACTCGTCTGCCCAGCCGCCGAAGACCAGTAGGCGAGAGCCCTTGGGGTCATAAGCAAGGCATGTGTCGCAGCGGGGAGAGGGCGCTTTACCATCGATTTTAGGTTCTGTCCAGCGCTCGATTCCGGTGTCCATGATGGAGGTGGTACTGACCATCTTACCTTGACGGTCTGCATCTGAGAGAACACCTGTCACACCGCCGAACGTGAAGATCTTCCAGGTAGGGATCGCAATCACTGAACAGGCCGCGAGGTTCCAGGACGGAATAGGCAATGAGCTGCTTAGCTTTGACCAGACAGGAGGATCCTGCTCTGTGTCAAGTACGTACACATCCTGGAACTGTGTGGAACTGTTTGAACCACCGAATACGTATATCTTCTTCTCAATAGCCACTGCTTGATGTCCTGAGCGCTTTTCTGGCAGTGATCCCTTAGGAGCGAGCTTGGTCCAAGTCCATGAATAGACATCGAGGGCGTATAGATCATCGAGGTCGCGGCGCCCGTAGCCCAGACCACCGTAGCCACCGAACACATACACAGTATCATCGATGAGTGTCGCAGTGTGGGCAGCGCGAGCTGGTGGTACGTTCGCCCAGAAACTATTCGAAAGTTGAAAGGGCACAGCTGCTTCCTTATTGTGCTTCGCGTTTGGTTGAGTCCATGTATATCCGACTGCATCGAAAACCCATACATCATTCAGTCTGTGATCAGTGGTATGGAAGCCCCCAAATACAAGAATCTGTGTATTATCGAACAGGGTTGCTGAATGCTTCCATCGAGGTAGTGGTGCCGGTTGATCTTCATCGAGTGGCATTTTATGCCACTCCATGACACTCTTTCCTGAAATATCCAGTCGAAATAATTCATTGGATGATTTTGCACATTCAACCCCTTTCGTTTCTTCATCGGTGTCGTCAGGGTTATAATCTATCATTCCCCCGAAGAGAAATGCATTTGTCCCTACTACAGTCATTGTGTGACTTGATCGTGGAGCCGGCCTATTATCTTCGTCATCATCTCCTACTTTGGTTTTATTCTTGCACCACGCTAAGGATGATGCGGGCTGGTCTGGCTGCGACATTTTGCCCCAACTTATTATGAGCGCCTTGTTGCTAACTTATATTATAGTCCTTGCCTCTTCTTTCCCTCAAAAACGCTAATTTTAGTCGCCTCTTAAGTTCTTTTATAAATGTCAATGCACTTACGGTGACTTTGGCACTCTGTTACTTAAATTATATGGTCAGTTGGAAGAACGTAAGAGTAAATTTATATGATAAATTTAATTTAAAAAATGATAAATCCATGAAATCCAAAGGACTTGGAGCAAAAACACCTCACGTTCGTGCAAACGACGATGAAACCGCTTTGGCATGCTTTTTCGGTCAAGCGAGCGTCCGGGATTTCGGACAAACGGAAGATGCAATACTTGAGCAATCAACGCCACACGTTTCCTTCCTTTCTCTCGAAGTGGGAATAAGGAAGTGGTTCGAATATATTCGTCTTTTGATACTTATTATAATTATAAAAAATAGATTTTAAACTAAAATCGCAATCCGTGCCTCCACATAAATTTTCTCATGCTGTGGTGCGCTGAAAGACCTTTTGCTTATCAATGGTAAAAAACGCAACATAGTATCCTGTAGTATACCGAATTGACTAGAATTCGATTGACTGAGAAGACAAAAGACAATGCCGCACGTTTCTTTCCGAACCAACTGTAAGCGAAACCAAAGCAGATTTCAAACCCGGCTCTGTTTGAGTATATGTTGTGAATGAAAAGAAAGGGGCACCTGTTTGATTGTATTTTTTTTATTGATTGTTTATATTGATTTTATTATTTTAGACCGAAAGGCATACAGAACAGTCAGACGCCCCTTCGAGAAGGAGCGACTTGACCAGGAGCTTAAGCTGTGCGGTGAGTATGGTCTCCGCTGTAAGAGAGAGATTTGGCGCGTCCAGTACATGTTGTCCAAGGTCAGAAAGGTAAGAAAAGAGACATACAGCATTTTACTCATTGTAAGTATCTACTTTTTCGATAACCTTTTTGTGGCGCTAATAATTGATTAATTACGATGGCATTTTAGGCGGCGAGAGGTCTGCTGACCCTAGACGTAAAGGACCCCAAGAGAATGTTCGAGACTCCTCCCCTCATCCGCAGACTTAAGAGATACGGTTTAATGACAGACGACGAGAACTCATTAGATGACATTTTGAAGATGACTACTCAATTATTTATGGAGCGCAGACTGCAGACGAAGGTGTTCAAGCTGAACCTGGCCAAGTCCATCCACCACGCGCGCGTCCTCATCCGCCAGAAGCACATCCGTGTTGGCAAGCAGGTGGTGAACGTCCCCTCTTTCCTTGTTAGAACCGACTCCGAGAAGCATATTGATCTTGCTGTGGACTCTCCCTACGGCCAGGGCCGGCCTGGACGTGTGGCCCGGCGCCGTGCAGCCCAGCGCGCTGCTGCTGACGGTGGCGACGACGAGGACGTGTAAACATACCCACATAATAATTTTTGTACAGCGCAGAAATAATGTGTGTGGCAATGTGCTTGCGTTTCACGTTACTTTTTTCGATGCGTGGGGTAAGTGCTGTGCTAATATCTTCATTTGATCGCGGCGCAGGGGCCCTGACGTGTCGAATCGGGAAGGAGGCTGTTCTTATAGGGAAAGGATCGCAGCAGCACCCGCACCGTGCCGTTTGCTGTTCTGACAGTATGCCACTGGCTATGTGGCCACTATCAGAGGAATCTCTAGTGCAATTGTGCTGTGTTGGTTTATTTCTCTTCAGGGCGCTCTTTATCGAAATGAGCATTGTACTACAAACCTTGTTGCTAATAATTAGTTATGATCGTTCGCTGTATTATCACAGTAACGGACTTAACTTTGATAGCTTTGTCGTGCGTTCTACTCTAGCCATAGCATGACCTGATTGGTGAATGCGGTAACTATTGTTAAGGATCGAGTTCAGTCACTCCTTTTCCTATCTTTCACTTCCCCTTTAAAACTTTCCACATTTCCAGCAACTTGTGCCTACAGTAGAGATAATTACTTTCCACCTCCCGTATGAGTTGCCATAATACTGCGACTGCAAAGTTGCTACTTATGGATAGAATATCAAGTGCTGCTCATTCATGATATAATATTTGGTCCGTTAGAAGAAATTACAATATTTACGAAGCAATGTTGTACTATCATACCAAGGCTAACTTATGAAAGTAACAAAACTTGCACCAGCAGAGTGAGATACTGAATGTAAACGATGGGCAAAAAAAAAAAACATCTCGGTCTATTAAAGATAAGCAATTATTTTGCAGCCGATAATAAAACGCTTTGTATTTTCTCCGACGTTCACCCGAACATTCAGCTTACTCGAGATTGCATCTATCCAAGCAACTCGAACTGGCTCAGGCATAATAAATCAAATGCAAAATCAATTAAAATGAGAAGCAAAATTACAAATATGATGCATAAAAATTATCACAAGAAGATAAGAAATGCGTATATTTCGTGAGTGTTTACCTGGACTATACTGTTACCCCTAATGACCTGTGATGCGAAAGATTGTGTGAGAGAAAATGATCGAAAAGAAGGGATAATTTCAATCGTCGATTATAAACAAGAGAGGTAAAATAAATAAATCAGGGAAATATATATAGTGAACTTGTTTTGTATGAGAAGTTTTCAAACGCACCACCATTCCTATATTCTTAGATGGTCCGCCTTTAGCGTCCTCCATTGCATCGCCTAATACTATGTTCATGAACTGATCGTAACCTCTTAGCGTCCCGGTTACTTTGCGACCTTTATTAAGATGCAAGGATATTGTCTTGTCGAGGTAGCCCCTGCAAAATGTAATACAAATGAGGAAATGACACGATGAGAAAAGCATTAATTGAAAAAATATCATGCAATCAACAGACTGCTCACTGGATGTTATCCTTAGCCTGCTCTCAATATATGCAATACCTACTCGGCCCAAATTTTGGAGTCTTACCTGAGATTAGGTCCCTTTGATCCCATGATTGGAAATAATATACACCTTGAAAGAAATAATTGTACCTCTTGTTGATGTGCTCGCCTGATTGTCGATTCTTCGCCAAGTCAACTGAGGCTGGGAGGGGAGAAAAAGTCGTAAAATTTACCAACACATGGCTTGAACAGCATCTAGATAAATAATTAGGTTTAATTTAATCACTATGCGATATAATTATGGGATAAAATTGTTAAAGTCCATTATCGCGGTCGTGGCAATTTTTTTTATGGCATTCCCAGCAGATTCCAGAATTTTCGAGTAACTTAAAACTTTTGTAAATTTTAACGTTAATTTTACGTCGGACTTTTCTTGCAGAAATACATCGTAGGTAGGCTTGTATCGATCTCTGTACTATAGATCTGACGTCGCCATGCTGGAAAGGGTTCAAAAAGTTTGATGCCTTCCCTAAGGCCTTTGATGACTTCAAAGTGAAAACCAGCAGCGGAGCTATCGGTAGGTAACGTTATTCATTCGTTTTTATTAAATTTATAAATCTCAAAAATGAATTATTTCTTCGTGTCGCATGTATGCGCTCTTTTTAATTATAGTTTCGATAATTTCGATTCTCATCATGGCTCTTCTATTCGCTTCCGAGATGCGTTACTATCTGAAGACGGTAGGTTTTATGTTGGAACTATTATGTGATATAAAAAACTATCGATAAGTCTTGATGGTTGGGATTTTTTCATTTTCTGCTGAACTATTTATTAGGAAGTGGTTGACCACCTGTACGTGAACACCACCCGCACGGAAAAGCTCAAGGTCGATTTCGATATATCATTTCCAGAGATCCCCTGCAATCTACTGTCGCTAGACGCAATGGATGATACTGGCAGCTCACAAAGGGATGCAGTTCATGAAATTTATAAGCATAAGATCTCCTATGGGAATAAAGTTGGTGTTGCTGAGCGAGCCGAACTGGGAAATACGTTACAAACTGAAAAGCAGTTAGAGGAATTATCCCAGCAAGATACAAAAAAACTGCAAGTAATAAAGGAGCAAATAGGTGCGTGTGGAAACTGCTATGGCGCAGCTCCACCGGGTCACTGCTGCAATACATGCGACCAGGTGAAGGAGGCCTATAGCAAAATGGGTTGGCGCTTCAAGCCACACGGCATCATACAGTGTACTTCGGAAGCATTTCTCGCCAATATGAAGGATCAGTTTGCAGAAGATGGGGGCTGCCAACTCTATGGGCGGCTAGAGCTCAACAGGGGAAGTGGCCACTTCCACATTGCGCCTCACAAGAAGCTGCACCAAGGGGGAACTGACAATCAAAACAAGCAGCAGGGGTTGTTTAATCTGATGGACCTCATTTCCTTCACCTTCGACCAGTTTAACGTTTCGCACACCATCAACTCGCTCAGCTTTGGAGACAATTTTCCTGGAATTAATAGCCCTCTGGATGGGCAAACGCGTCGTGTGCAGGATACTCATGGCATGTATCAGTACTATGTCAAAGTGGTGCCGACACGTTACAAACCTCTATCAAGTGGACAGGAGATTGAGAGTAACCAGTATTCCGTTACTGAGCACATGAGCCACCTGGCACCCGGCTCCGGTAGGGGACTACCAGGGATTTACTTCCACTATGAGATGTCCCCCATTCAGGCCTATTTCGAGGAGAAGCGCCGCCGTGGGGGACTGCTGGGGTTTATCACAAGCGCATGCGCAATCGTGGGTGGTGCCTTCTCCCTCATGGGTCTAGTGGACCTTATGCTCGGCGCCATCATGCAACGTTGCTTCGGTGGAAGTATTCTTGATAGCTAGATAGATCGGCCAAAAAGTAACACAACTGCTGAGCTAGGCCTGGATGCTTAAAAGGCTCGATGTTGAAAGCAATTTTTGTAAACTGGTGATCTTGAGTACCTGTTATGACAGTTCAAACATGGATGATTACCAAACGGCACGAGAAAGCACCCAATTCGGTTTGTTCACTGTCGTATGCTAGTATGGCCTGCAATAAAGTAAGAAGATTTTTATTATAAGGATTTACTACTGGTCTTGTTATAATAGCAGTGGGCTGCGTACATCATGGCACGAAAATCCTTCTTCTTATTCCGCCCCTTATCGTGATACTGTTAAATTGCATATCTGAGCAAAGTAGCAATGCGTATTCAAGCGCTGTTGCGCAGCTTAACATTTGTATTAGTTGGGTCGGAGTTACCGGATTATGAGCATGACCTCACATAACATTTAATGTACAAAGTTGAAAGAAATGCGTAGAAATGCGAATGCTGAAAAGACTTAGGGATGGCAACAGTGGGATTAAAACCCAGAGGATCTCTTTCTTCCGGAGAATTTCGAATCACTCTTGACAGCTTTGCCGAGACGTCGATTCTTGTCTTTCTTATTCATGATCCACTCGACACTCTTCACCGCTGGTCTTTGTTTCTTCCCTTTTCCATGTCGCTTCCCGGCAGCCCCTGTAGCCTCTCCACCACCACTGCCCACATTGAATCTACCCGAAAAACGACTTGAGTCTCTACCAACAACTTGCACACCCAGATTATGTTGGCCCATCTCTCCAGCAGTGTTTAGTCCCTTGGGAACTTGATATGAACGCTCGAAGGATAAACATAGGTAATATTTCTTGGCCTTGGAT
Source organism: Eutreptiella sp. 'Long Island Sound 2002' (assembly GCA_964036045.1). NCBI lineage: Eukaryota > Euglenozoa > Euglenophyceae > Eutreptiales > Eutreptiaceae > Eutreptiella > Eutreptiella sp. 'Long Island Sound 2002'. The sequence continues at coordinate 4,791 of CAXIWF010001826.1, read as the reverse complement.
GAGTTCGGATAATCAACTACTATCCCCCCAGCAAATCCAACTTTAGACGCAGCCTGTGCGATCAAAACTGCTTGCTCAGAGTTCTCAGGGTAGAATTGCAAGACCGCTCTTGCATCTTTCTTCAGTACGGCGTACAAGGATGAAAAGAACCTGTTCAATCTGGCTATAGGATTCTGCTCATTTGTATCAGCGTAACACAACCATTGCAATGCAGATATTGAAATTACTCCATCGAATGTGCCCGGCCGGAACGGAAGGCCCTGGCCCATGTCAACCCTCATAACATCTCCCTTATCACTTTCTCTTTCTACGGCCACATCGAGCATGCTTTGGGATATATCGCAGCCCACCCAATAATGTCCTGCCTCCTCAACCGTTTCGCCACTCAAACCAGTACCACAACCTATATCTAGTATGATGCAGGTACGTTCTGATGGCAGTGCAAGCATTTCGATCGCTCTCTCAGTTATTTCCTTTTGTATGTTGATTATCCGGCTGGACGAGTCATATTTTCTCGCCTCCACGTTGTCGTAGAAGAGATCGGGAGGCTTTGTTCCCTCTGGTCGTGACATGTTTTTCTTCAACCACAGCAATAATATAAATCAATCGTTATCGTACTCGTGCGATATCTTGGTAAATTTATCGTATCCTAGGTATCGTAGAAAAAAGTGCAGCTCCTCTCTGCTGGAGCTCCCCGTGTGGGAGTTTATTTCATGATGACACTGTGAACGAATGGCTAAACGTATATTCATTTATTTCCCGTCCTGGTAATTATAAAAAATGCTAAAGAGCCTATTGATTGTCAGCATGAAAATTCATTGATTGTTGCTTTCAGAATCAACTTCAAGCAGATCCTGAGGGTGATAGTAAATTTGGAGTCGCATAATAAAAAGTGTGGAATGAAGTTTATATCGATTACGAGAAATTTACTCGGTAAATTTCGGACGAAGAAGATGAAGGAGGGTTGCAGGTGATCCATATCCACTGATACATGACAAGAACTATTAGTCATGGCCGCAGATAGATTTTCTTTCAGTAAAAGTTGGGAGCATGTGCAGAACAAGTTCGTTGGCACCGGGCACTCGGATATGGTTAGATTTGAGATAAATGATAACGATCACGAATATGTTTGGTGCAACGATTTTTCATATTATGCTTTTTGACACCGTATGTCTTTGTTATTTTTCCAGACGAAGTATGAGTGGGCTACGAATCAGCACAGAGATACGTTAGCGTCACATATCGGTCACTACGATATGTTATCCTATATTGCAGTTGCGCAAAATGATTCTGTTGGGAGAGTTAGGTATCAGCTGCTAGAAGTAAGTGCTTGCATTGTTAAAATTCTTGCTAGTGCGTGAATATTTTGCACACCTGGATTTTGGGATCATGTTTACCCGACCAACGCGTACACCCTTTGCAACCTCTATGTTCAACTGCCATATATATTTGCAGTTAAATTATAACAGCTTTATTATCTCCCAAATGTTTGCACATAGAAAATGCTGCAGCCATGTGGTCCACCACCCATTAAAGATGAAGATGAAGGGGGTGGTGGTCTTGGCGGTGCGGATTCATAGCCCCAAGCTGGCCCAGCTTTGCCCGGCAGGACAGGATGAGGAGTGAGCGCAACGGCTAAACTGAAGTGATGATTGAAAGTCAGTTCAGTCAATCATATCAATATCTTTCTGGTTCATTTAGGAGGTAGTAACTTATGGGATAGTATTTCTCGTACGAGAATTCAAGTGCCCGGTACTATTTTAGTCACGCTTATTATAGCTTATTAGTAATATAAGTTGTAAGACTCCTATTTTGAACCTCTTAAGCTTTAAAAAAAAAAAACTATGCTAATCAATCAGTTCAGCTGACTATAAGAAAAGGCTAAATTTAACCATTTACTCCAATATCCGACAACAGTCACTTTTTTCGGATATTGCATATCAATTAGCTCGTCACCGAGTCGGTCATTTTCTGCGCTTTTCGTCGTCCGGGTCGGGTGAATTTTCGGACAATCATCAAGTGCAGAGGTGATCAGGTTATCATCATAGTACCGTCTACATTAAAAAGTGCGGCGTTTAGTGAATTGCCAACAGGCATCAAACGGTAACTTCAAAAGCATTCTCATTAACCTCCGGGGGGATTAACTGAATAGGAATTTTATTAAAACTGTTATAAAAATTATAGCTCAGGATATAATCATCACTGTTTGGTGCCACCAAATCCGAGGAAGCTGCAACTCTAAAATAACTATGGGAAACATCACCACAGAAGCTCTTTAAGCAGCATGTGCGCTTGTGAGCCAGCAAGGAATATAAAATATACTTGTATAAAACAAGAGAACAACTCTCACTACTCATTGCGTGATAAATTTACCTTAAACCGTTTGTATATAATATTTTTTGGGCCAAATTTCATTTGATAAGGCCCCCTTGGCAGTATCGAGAAACGTGAAAGGGTGGGGGCTAGTGATTAGCAAAGCTTGCCGAGGCTACGATAGGAACGGTCTCGCACTCCTTACAGAGAATATGCTCGCTGAATCCAGGAAAGGGACCCACTGACAAACAATGTCTTGAGCATAGTGATACTTTTAGGTAAGACCGGCTTCTTCTTCGCCCCGCGATGCTAGCACGCGATGTACCTAAACCAGCTGACTTCTTCGCATGTAACTATAACACCTACGCCTAAGTTACAAAGGAGCGGAGCACGATCCGATCATCTTGTAGCTTCAGGCGCGAGTTGCCGTTCATGACAGGGCCGTGCTGCCCCAGGAAGGACAGCAGCAAGTTCAGCGTATTGGGCTTGAGCGGTTTGGTGAGCACTAGGTCGGCCCCTTGGCGCTCGAAGTCTGCCAGCTCCTCGTCGAAGGAATTGCCTGTGAGGCCAATTATCGCCTTATTGAAGCCCAGATTTCGCAGAACTTGAGTTGCCTCGATTCCAGTCTAGATATATGCATGTGTATAGTGTATATATAAATGGAAAATTCAACATTTAATACAATTGTCGTAAGAGATTGAAGAATTCAAGCCAGAATAAAGAAAAATTAAATACTTCCGAAGTACTAAATATTCAAATCCTTTAATAGTTTTCAAAAAAAATCAAAAATACCTATAAAAGGGTGAAGAGTAGAATGGCATTAGAGTGGGAGGTAAGATTACGCTGATGATGATGATGATGATGAAGAAGAAGCAAAGTAAGACCGGGAGAACATACTTCTTATGACTCAGCATATAGACTGATTGGATACGCTTGCCAAATACCGCATTCCACTAATGTCACAACCCTTAGCTCTCGCAAAATCCGCCTTGTTGTACTTACCATGTGTGGCATTGTGTTGTCCATGAAGATCAAGTCGAAGAAATCCATCCCGTTCTTCTGCACGGTCTCTACACCTTTCTCGCCGTCCTCCGCAAAGTATATGGAGTTGATGCCCTTTTTATGCAGCAGCATTGCGAGTAGCTTCCGATTTGATAACACATCTGTTGGTCATCCCGATGGGGACCCGTCCAGCCGATCACAACCAAATAGTAATGTAAAATGTAATATCCATAGAAGAGTTAATAAATAATAAATCAATATTAGATTTAAATGTGATAACTGGCAGCCTTTAGCCATAACAATAATTACGTGGCAAAAAGCTTTGCCACGTATTTTTCAATAATTGAAAGCTTACCGTCAATCAGAAGCACGTTGAAGCTGGTAAACACGTCGGGACTTTTCATGCCTTCGACAGATGAGGAGACTACCGAGCCGCTACCAGCACCAGCAGCACCACCACTAATAACTCTGGTGCTACCAGTGGAGGTCACTGCAGAGCCCACAGAACAAGTTTCTCGCTCTAGTGTACGGCTCTCAATACAATGATTACCCGACGAGCTTGGCTCGCGGTGGGCATCTTTCGCAGCAGTCCACCCATCCTCTTGAAGGGTCACGGTTTTATCCCTCTGGGCAATGGAGCAACCATGGGCTTGGGCTTGGTCATGGGCTTGGTCTCCTCCATTGGCGTGGAACAGTCTCGGGGTGACCTCCCCCCCAGAGAGCAGTCTGTGCGGCACCGCGCCGGAGTCCTCAAAGGTGAACAGGGAAACGTCAGAGCCCACAGAGCGAGAAGACATGGTACCATCCTGGGCATCATTAGCGGTCAGTGGCGGGACATCTTGCGATGTAGCAGGGACAGAGGGCACAGAGGGCACAGAGGGCACAGAGGGCACAGAGGGCACAGAGGGCACAGAGGGCACAGAGGGCATAGGGGAGATCGGAGGGCGCGTTCTATTACTCCTAGCGCTGAATACAGAGTCATCAGCGTCCTTGGTTCTTCCACTGTTTCCGTTAGAAGATTTAACCAGATCCCGGGGGTAAGATAGGTCAGATAGCTTTGCAGAGTCATTTGAAGAGCGAATTACCTCCTCTGGCCAATATGCACCAGCGGGCCCCTCCGCAGAGTAGGACAGCCCAGTGTGCCCCTGCAAAAGGTCTGCCACGTCATCGTCATCAAAGCTTTCTTCGCGACCATCATCTCTTCCTGCCTTCCCTACCACCGCTGCCGCCGCCAGTCCAGTCAGCTTGCCGGTTCTCCTGTCCATCTGCTCCAGTGCAGCACCAAAGGCAGCTTCTTGAACGTATTGCTCAAGCTCCAGCTGCTCCTCATTCTGTCGATTGCTGCGAGATACGTCGGAAGAGATAGAGAACGAGCTGCGGCTGGAGTACTTGCGGGATAGGTAGCGCACGGTCTCCAGTACCGCCGTGCCCGGTTGGGTCCCTGCAGTGGTGCCCTGAATGCCTTGGGTGTCCTGG
>CAXIWF010001825.1:0-13803 GCA_964036045.1 Eutreptiella sp. 'Long Island Sound 2002' | reverse complement strand
GAGACACTGCCCTTCTCCGTCACCATGAAGCTGCCATACTGTGTAGGAATCCAAGTGCAGATCAGCTGGAAGACCAGCATCTCCAGCGGGAGTCCCCCCACTGCCATGTTGCCCGGAGTTGGTTTGCGGCCCGTGGTAGCGGCCTTGATCGTGTTGGGCACGGGCTGCATGGTGCGGCTCACGATAGCCTGCTGTGTGAGCGGCGTGAAAGCTTTGATCTGGGCCTTGGCGGCCTGGATACAGTCCCGCGCCACAGCACCGCTCATCTTCTCCAGCCACGCGCCGTAGTGGTCATCGGGGATGAAGGTGTTGCTCGGCTGCACACGTGCGTACGGGTCTGTCTCGGTGTAGGCCGGCTTGGGCATGGGTATGGACTTGCGCAGCGGCAAGTGATACTCGCGAGGCACGTACAGGAACTTAGGCACGGGTGTGGGGTAGACTAAGATTAGGTCCACTTCGTTCGAGAGTGCCTGGTCATAGTGCTTGAACAGGTACTGCACAGCTGCGATGCGCTCGGGCCAGGAGCGTCCTGTGGTGGGCGCTGTGGGCAGCAGGGACAGGTTCATCACTGTGAAGCGCGCCAGCTTGGAGTGGTTCACCGCGTTGCGCTTAATCCGCATCAGACGGGCCGAATCAGCGCCACTCTCCGACAGGTGGCCTACACGCAGCTCCTCTGCCATGGATAGCAGCCAGTGCTTGATCTTTTCAAAGAGGACCATCCGACGCTTGAACGTGTCGTTCAGCTCCAGCAGGAAGCGGTAGATGGGGTGGCGCTGCTCAACCACGGTGGAGAACTTTTTATGCTTCGCGTCAAAGCGCAGGGACGCCTCGCGCTGCAGAAAGAGCTCCTGGATCTCTTCGGAGCGGTAGCGACGCCGCATGACGTCCAGATCCCAGTTGCGGCAGAGCAGCATGGTCTGAGAGGGCTTCAGGCGCGCACCGTCGGTGTGCAGCTCGCACTTACGCTGCAGCCCTGCAGACCAGCAGCCAAAGCACATGGGCTCCAGGGACTGCTGATCCTCGAAGCCCACGTGCTCCACCTCCTTGAAGGTGAGGTCCCCTGGTCCCTGCACCGCGCCGCCGCCACTGGTGCCGCCCTTGCCGCTGCCACTGCTAGTGGCACCCAAGTGCTGGCTCAAAAGACCACCGCTGCCATTGGGGTCTGACGCATCCAGTGGGCGCCCTCGCTTGGACTTCTTCTTGTTGAACGTTAGCTGCGCCACGAGAGGCTGCCGCGACACGTCCTCGTTGCCTAATAAGCGCCCAGATGTCGTTGCCGACTTCAGCAGTGGTATATCAGATAACCCACCATCACCACCACCGCCGCCACCACCACGCTTCCGTCGCCGCTGCCCATCCGTGGCGAAGGGCTCTTCATCGTTCTCGAACCAGCGTGTGTCTGCCAACACAGTGGCTACAGAGTCAAAGCGTGTGTCGAGCAGAGCATCCAGCACCACTGTGCGCAGCTGCGGCTTGAAGGTGCCATCTGGTGCAGTCAACATCTCTGCAGTCGAGAACTTGTCTATACCAAGCAGGCCGTTCACTTCCTTCTTGGCGGTTTCTTCCCCTCCTTCTTCTTCGTCAAATTGAAATCCATCCCGGAAAGAGAGTGAGCGCTTTGATTTCATGGGGGATAAAGTTCCTGCTGCTGGAGTACCGAGCTCGTCACCGGCAGGAGTGCTGAGCCCCGAGCGGGCCATCCCGCTGCTGCTGGCTGGCCGCACTGCTTGTTGTCCCATCGTCAGCGCGTCAATAGAGGGCAAAGCCATCGACACGGACAGCAGCGGCCCTCGCTTGCTGTTGCCACCCCTGCCACTTGGGCTATCAGTTTTACCTACAGAATCTGAGCTGCGTTTTCCACGCTTTTTACTCCTACCATCTTTCCCAATCTGAGGTAGCTTCGCTGCATCAGTCTTGGTGGGATCAACCAGTTTGCGTCTGTTCATCGCAGCTGGCTTTTCCCATTGGCTAAGTCCACTCTCCTTGTTATAGAACCATACATCTCCTGTGGCAGGATCGTTGACTTCAATCCAATCTCCGTACTCATCATCATCCTTCATCTTCTTAATACGATGCGTCAAGGTAAACTTCTGACGTCCAATGTGCCCACGGAATGCAGATTGGATCTTCAGCGCAGATCGATCCGAAGCCAGGAAGTCCTTATGTGCCCGCACTTCCGACTCCTGTGCTGCTCGGTTCTTACGATATGAGTCCTCGATCCTTGCCAGTCTAATATGCTCCAGCTCTACATCTGCAACGGACAGCCCTGGCCCCGGTACGAAAGTATCTGCGCCCAGGATTACTCGACTCCGCTCATCGTCAAACTGCAGCTTCCGAAAATGCCGCTCTGATTCCTGTAAGTTCTTCAGTTTTTCTTTGTCGCGCGCCATGCGTTGGAGGTGTTCCTCGTTGTCCTCTCGGGGCGTGGCATCTGGAGATGCATCATCCAAGATCTCGACCGTTACACGACCGCCATCTCTGTTCGTTTCAGCAAATCCCTCCCTAGTACTTTTTGATGGCCCACTGCTGCCATCCCCCGATTTTTTCTTTTTAGATTTAGATTTGGCTTTCTCTCCATCTTTGCCTTTCGGTGTTTTGCTTTCAGGCTTCTCTGTTATTTTTGCGCCTTGGAGCCGTTCGAGTTTAATAAGAAAAAGATTGCAGTCCGAGTTTAGAGAGTCAATTGTATAGATAGAAATTAAGGAAACTGTTGTAATACCTTTCTTGATCTTCGGCTTTCCGCGGATTGTCTCTAATAGAAGTTTGGTTTCATTCTATTGCCACAATTACAGTTTCAAAGAAAAGAAGAAAATTTAGTCCCGGATTAGTTGTTATCTAGGAAACCCCACCTGAAAATGCTAGCAAACTTTTCTCTTACCTCTAATGCCTCTAGCTCACTCAAAGATTCTGCTATAAGAGCTTTATCAAGCTCCATTTCGCCCAACCACCACTAAGCCGTTATCAGTGCCAGGGGTACGCTTGTCTATCTGCTGGTCTAACAATACTCACGCCAGCTTTCTTCCTCTCCGTCGCAGATTTCTATCGTATTGTAATGAGAGAATGAAATGGGAGTGCTGTCCTAGCCTTGCTGTGAATATCAAAGGAATAATCATAAATTACTTTTACGTAATTTACTCGTCAATACTGGAATAGTTGGATGAGCTGAGTGAGTTCACTTAAGCAGGCAGAGTCTTTATCAACAGTTTTTCCTTGCTATGAGACGCATATATGGAGACCTCTTTTATATTCCAACTGTCCGATTTGTGCAACATAAATAAGCGTCAGCAAGTGGGCCTTTCCGAAACGGTGTTATAGATAATATATATGCGTAAATAGTCCATATACTGTTTATGAAACGCATATTATTTAATTTTTATTCATTATCTTTATCGGGAAACTGGGAGTTTTTTTTTTTTTTGGCATGATGACGAGAACCACTAAATGCGGCCTGGCTGTTTTTTGTTTTAAAAAAAAATCTAGTCGATAAAAATGTTATACCTGTAGCATCGAAAGTCGGAAAGATGCTTGAGAAATTGAATTGTGGCATTGAATGACACAGTTATTGCTTGAGGTCTAGCAAAGATGTATAGGAGAGGATTTACTCATTCGGTGAATATCACTCAGCGTGTGCTTTCCACAGCATCGAAAGGAAGGAAAAATTTAAAGCCTCGCAGCAATAGACCGATTATTCAGCAGCAGCGCCAGAGAAATGCAGAGCTCGAGAAAGAAGCTAGTGGTGTAAATAAAGACTGGCGTATAGTAGGTGCAACGTAAGTAGCCTTTTGGCACAGAAAATAACTCTCAATTTAGATGCACGGAAACGAATTTGGCAGCGGTTTGTTGAAGTAACTTCAAGCCATACGCGCATCTTCTCTCAATTTTACAGAATATTACACAGGTATCCCGTTATTACGAAAGATCTAGAGCCATGGGAACGCGATATGTCGTTGGTTCAGGATTTAATTAGCACGAAGAAGAAAAAGGTAAATTTAACGATAACTGCCACGTGTTGTAGATGTTTTTTTCACCTATTATATTTTATATAATGCTTCAAATATCATCGACAGTGGTTGTTGGACCAGCTGAAAGATACGCCAGCCCAAATTGTGGCAGAGACTGATCCGGTGAGTTTTCTACAACAGAATAAGAAAGTGCCAAGCTTTAGACTCATACATACGACAGACTGTCTATGACGTGGGGTCGTAAGCGCTGTATATGTGCAATAATATGATTTTATTGGGTTAAGTAACGAAATGTGTGCCGTTGTACTCAGCAGTTCCTGTGTCACTAAGTTGTGGCGATTGCTGTTTCTGTGCACTCGCGCCCCCTCTTCCTAACTTACATGTATCGCCCCCGTGTGTCGCCGTAACTCATGACTTCTTTAAAAACTCTATCCCAGGGTTACGAGGAGATTATAGAGTCTCTGCCTTTCACTCCTGCATCGCGGGTGAGTGAAGCAGATGAGAAGAATGACCGGCGGTCACTGGAGCGGCGGCTGCAAGACTCCCTGTTCTTGATCGTTAAGCGCAATAGAGACAGTCACTCTTGGCAGTTCCCGCAGGGGAAATGGAGAGCAGACGAAACCATGCGCGATGTAAGTTAAATGCTCATAAATTTATTTAAATGAAATAGTGCGGTTTTATTGTCCTTCTTCTGCGAGTTCAGTTCTCACTAGCGCTTAAATCATGATATTCTCTATGTCGGCTTTCCAGGTTGCCGAACGAGTGATTGACCGTGCAGTGGGTAAGGTCAACAGATACTTTATCAGCAATTCCCCCCAGGGTCACTACTGCTACAAATATTCCCCGCAGCTTCAGGAAAAGCGTGGCGACTTTGGTGCGAAGGTCTTTTTCTACCGATCGCAGCTTATAACTGGTTCGGTTAAACTAGAGACCAAGCTGTATACAGACTATGCTTGGATTGCACGGTGAGTTGGCGTTGTTTGTCTGCTGGTACTTACAGATGTACCGTATGGTTCATCTGCTTATTTGCATGTATTGAGAGTCTTTGGACAGGGATACTAAACTGCAATAATCTGTTTTTTATTTGCTCTTTGTTGCTTTTTAGAGACGAAGTTGAGGAGTATTTTGATGCGGAGACTGCAGAGTATATGAAATATCTGCTCCCGGACTAAAGAAATTACTACTCCGTAGTTGCTCTGGAACTGGTTGGCTTGGCTGAGTTAGTTTGTTTTACCGGTTGGTTGACGAGAGTTTGGGCTCAATGTCATGATAACATGCTGTGTTGGTGATGTGGGAGTTGCAGCAGGATTGCAAGGTATACATCAACGCTACAGAAGACAGCATCAGAGTCCGTATCAAGTGACACGCTGCGAACACCATAGCTTGGTTCTATATAGCTAATTTTAGGGGCAAGTTAATCTTCATCGTAAAATTAATAAGGTGTTACATTCCGTATATCCGCACGAGTTTGGTATAGGTTACGTATACGTCATCAAAGGCACAGTTGCAGGCAGACTTTCCATAGAAAAGATAAACTTTACGCTGGGAAAACATCAGTGTGTAACATCAGTTACTTTTTGTCCGAACAGATTTAGAAGAAGCTCAGAAGAACGTGAAATCGTTATTAAAAATAATTACTTCTTGTTGTCTCCGCGCGTGCGCTTCCAGGCATCGTGGTAGTACTGGCTGGTGAAGTGCTCGATCTCCTGGTAGCTGGGCAGGTGCGAGATGTCATGCCCCACGCAGCCCACCGCAGGCTTCGAAGCCATCATCGCCTCCGCCACGGCCTGCACATCTGCCGCTGTGACCGCTTCAATCTCAGCGCACATCGCGGCGGGGCTCTGACGCTTACCGTAGGTGATCAGCTGGCGGGCAATGTCCTCGCACTGCACCAGTCGGGATTCCAGCTGCATCATCATGGACGACTTCAGCATGTTCTTCGCACGTGACAGCTCGTCCTCGGGAATGGGTAGCAGCGCCACTGCACAGAGCTGGTCCACAATTACGCGCACAAGGCTGGCGAGCTTGTCAGGCGGACAGGCACCGTCAATGCCGAACAAGCCGCCGTGCTCGTGCACCGACATGAAGGACTCCACAGACTCTGCCCAGTAATACCTGTTCAGCACCTGCGTGTACAGCCGGGTGTACATACCTTTGCCCGGCCCACCAGCGGAGAAACTGCTGCCGCCACCCAGCAGCTGGTGCATAACGCACATAGCTACAAGCTTATCGTGGTTCCAGCCACCAGTCTCGAACGCCATCGCAAGCTTCACGAACGGCTCCTTCAACGTACGTTCTGCGCTGATGAGACCACCCGTGTAAGTGGATGGCTTCAGCATATCTGTACCATCACGTTCGCGTTCCCCTGGTGGCAAGCTACCGAACTTATCCTGGGCCAACTGCAGTAGTGTATCATGATCTATACCTGCAGCTGCTAGAACACAGTTGCCCCCAAAATAATACTGCGATCTGAATTGCTGGATTTTAGCGGCATCAACGGCCTCTAGCTTATCGACAGGGCAAAAATGAGAGTTTCCTAAAGGGCTTTTTTTGTAGCCTGCCATTTGCACAAGATCACGTGAGAGAACTTCCGCAGGCATCTCATCCTGCTGGAAACGTACGATCATTCTACTTTCCTCCAGTTCCTCAGGCGGAAACAGAGGGCATAGCGCGGAGTCAGCTAGGATATCTATGGCCTTTGCTGCGTGTTCTCTGAGCACGTCGATGACGTATATGATGTTCTCTCTGCTGGCGATGCACTGCACCATACCCCCGAGACGCTCCACCTCTTCAATCAGCTGTACATGGCACATGGCACGTTGCACATTGAGCATTAAACATAGCGGATATCGATGTTAACGGGATAAGATAATTGCGCAGTGTACCCGTGCATATGTACACAGCAAATTGGTAGTGGGTTCCCCGTATGTGCCAGCTGGTGGATACAGAAATTGCACGGGTAGCAACGTATAATCAAAGCAAGGGGATCATCAAGGAAACGTAACATGATTTTTGTGAGAAAAATACCTCATGAGAAGGTCGCCGATGTGTGCTACGGAATGCATTGAGCTCAAGGAAGTGCGCCACCCCGGTGTTGCAATCCGGACCTTCAGTTTGAACCTCATAAGCACTACATGCATGCATAAGGCAAGGAATATGAAAAAAGGTTTTAGAGGATTATTAGCAACGACCCATTTTCAAAAAAACAAACGCATAAATGTAATTAGGGATAGTTAAGTACCTTCCGCATCTAACTATTAAAGCAAAAGTGCTCATTAATCCGGGCATCTCTTGGCTAGCAACAGTAAGGCCATTCTCAATCTTGGAAGTAACTGTATCTGGTGGGGTTGAAGATCCAATTCCTTTACTGACAGGAGTCCCAGGAAACATGGTGTCGAGCTTAAACTTCTCGTGGATATTGAACATTGGAGTGCTCTTGTCCAGTGTTTTAGTGGCTTCAGATTTCGTTTGAGCAATTACAGGTTTTTCATCCGGGTCTGGGTAAGAGTGATAATGTCTGGATTGTGGGAATATAGTGTGCATAGTTGCGCAGATAGGAAGAGCTGATCTTGAGCGACACACCCCCGTTTGCAAACTACGACAAGCGGCACTTCTAAGCCGAGGAGCTGTTAATCTTGCGAACATGGTTAGAAAATTGGTGGCAGTCGGTCTGATACCGTGTAAAAATGTTTTGTGCTTTACAAATATCAGTTTGGAAGTCTTCACAAAGTAACTAAAAAATCAAGAGAAGTATTTGCAGTCTGGTATTGGGCTCCGTAACCGTACACGTAAACTGACTCGTGCTTCAGCTAACTATGGTAATGATGGCAATTTTCTACCGGTACGAGTACTTTAACCCTAAATCGTATGATTTAGGGTTAGAGTACATCACAGCAGGAATCTTAGGAGTATATGAGTATCACAATGTACATTGTGATGTAAATTTGCTTGAACTAGTGTGTGGTTTCCTGCATCTGAGTTCAACAAGTGATCCCTACGATCCCAGGATCCCAGCAGCAGCAGGAATCGGGAAAGCCCCAGTGTCCCTTCTCCAGCTCGTTCTGAGTGGGATATTGCGAAACCGGCGGGGATGCCAGCATGGACTCTTCTGCAAAAAAAACTTTATATATTAATAAGTACTTCGTAGTTCTTACCAAAGCCAATCGCATTTCAGTATTCACCATTTGAACCTAGTTTCTATCGTCCGTTTCGGGTTTCTCTCCGAGGAAAGTATGGTGGAACCCTTTAAAGTTAAGTTTGCTGAGCGATGTCATAGTCCCGTTTACTCGGAGCGGCAACCGCATTTGCGGGGAGGGTTGCTCGTTCATGGAGATACTAAGGATCAAAGGTCTATTGTTTTGGGTGAAGGGGGTAAGAAAAGCTTCCCCCCAATGTATTGTCCTCCTGAGGAACCCAAAAATGCTAAGAAAGTACTCCCTGAACCGAGGCGTGAGGATGGCGAACGCCGAGGGAAAAAATGTCTAGCTGCACCGGATAGAGGCAAAGGAGAAGAAATCAAACATGCTGAAAGAGTTCATTTTGAAGAGAAACGTTCTATCAGTGAGGAGGGGTTGCCAACAATAAATTGGACAAGAAAGCGTACAGTCAAGATGCCGAATGGGATTCCCGCCGCGCGGAACCCTGCAGCTGGCTACAATCTTGAAGCTACTATGAACCGAAAGCAGCGTGTACAGACTGAACTTGATAAGAGAAATAATATTCCTACGGCAACAAAGGGTGATAAATTCTACAAAGAAGCAGATAGAGAGCCAGGGTTTTATGAGAAAGGTGGTTTGGTTGTCGGATCAACTAACACATTGAAAGCAAGCGCAAAGCCTACATTGCGAAAGAAAGAAGAAGGAACCACCGGCTCTCCTGGAAAGAAATTGGAAGCTACTTACGCCAAGCTCCAAGCGCGACTGGCGGAAGAGTATGACTTGCATCAAGTGCACTCTCTCACAGTAAGTTTTAAGTTATCGCGTGATCAACATGAGAGAGCTTGAGTTGTAAATAATGTCGCTATTTATTGTCCTAATCGCATTGTTATATATGCATTAACTCTTGTCAATTCCCCCATACACATTCATATTATCTATATGATACGCCAATCTTGTCATTTGGGATGGAACGAAGAAACCATCAACTGATTTCCAGGGAGAGCCCCTACCTTCGTGGGAGGCGAAGACGGGTAACTACCTGGTAGACCCCGACGATGAGAGTGTGCACTAGCTATATTGGAGAGCCGCTGCCTTCGTGGGAGGCTAAGACGGGTAACTACCTGTTTGACCCTGATGATGAGAGTCTCCACTAGCTTTTAGCCCCAAAAACAAATCACAGTACTAGCCCCGGGGAGATCTGATGTATTATAGTTTGTCAAATTACAGTTTACGATTCGCTATAATCGATGGAGATTGAGGACTGTTGCGATACTGGGGCCAAAAATAACTATATCCGGGTGTGTTTATTTTTTGAGCTTTGACGAATGATAGAATCCTTATGTGAGTTGCCAAGAGACAGGAAGAGAGAAATATTGTACATATATGGAATATAGACCCCTCTACAATGGCCAACAATATGGTAAAATGTCAGCAGCTTCGTTTGACGTAAGTAGAAGTGCTATTCCCGCGAGGTGCATTCCGTCGCATTTTTATGGAAATAATTAAGTGCTTTAAGCAGAGCAGCAATCAAATCCATATTCAATAGATTTTGGAGTGTGAACCCAGGGTTGAGTGTTGCAGAAAGACTGAGAGAGTCGAGACACCCTTTAAACATAAAAGATGGTCTGAAGCTTACTCGCCTACGAGAATAGTTTCAAAATTATCTTTAATTCGACGAAAGAGCTGTCAGATATACAGACAATGACACGATTGTTTCACCAATATATTCGAGACATCTGGTTCTATAACACCACATCTGCTGCCATTATCGTCGCAGGATATACCTACATTGTACAACTTTTACACAACAACACAGATGTTATACAGAACGGAGGGGGTATTAGTCCTGGTGGGGGTGAGCTGCTGCCCCTGCCCCAGCGGGTGCCTCACCGACTGCCCCTACGACGCCACCGATGGGCTGAGCGTCAATAATCTACAAATACTCAGAAACATAAAAGAGTGGCATAGAATGTTTGTCTTTCTTGGTCAGATAAGTCAAAGGGCAAGAAAGGAGGAGGAAGTAGTTATGTTAGATAGTAACTCACATCTGTTTCGATTATTCGGAATCCTTGATCATTGGAAAAGAGGTAGCTCAAAATAGAAGGTGTAATCATCAGCTTTTTGACGGACCAGCCGCGCAGTTGCGCTACTTGTGGATACACGTAGTCAAGGAAGTAGTAAGTATGTCCCACGACGATCCCGAGCAGGTCCATTTCCACGGGGTTGCCCAGCATCAGAGAGAAGAGCAGCAGCACCCAGGGAAGGTACGGCGCATTGAACTGAAGCACACCGAAAAAACTCATTCGGACATGATATTGGTCGGGATCGCGTGCCCATAAATAAACCATCATGAATGATAGAGGATGTCCAAGAAATTTGATGCGCGCAAACATGTCGAACGAAACTGAGCATATAAGCATCAAGGTTGCGCCGTACATGAGCATAAACACAAAATCGGCTGTTCGTCCTCTAAATGGACCTTCTTCCAGCAACCGGCAATAGCGAACGACGAAATACATATGAAATAAGAAATCGATACTAAATGATCCAAAGAAAAGAAAAGAAGTGATCAGACGCCAGTATTGACCCTTATTCAAAATTAGATCATAGTTGTAGTAGAGAGTTAGTGGAGAGACCAAATCCAAAAAGCAAGCAGTCGTAACTGCCACCGCTCCTGTAAGGTAACAGCGGGAAATTGGTGGTATTTCGTGATACCAACTAAAAATGTCTTGGGCTTGTGCCATTATTTCAGCGGTGAATGCGTTTTTATACGACGTAAATTACCCGAAAGAAGGCGCTCAAAAGAAAGCAAACGCGACAAACTGTAAATACCAGGGGGGAAATGGGAGATAATATATTATCCTGATGAAATTATGTTCAGATTTAAGATCTATTCTATCATAATATATCGAGCTGCTCTCAAATCCTTTTGTGGTTTCTTCAAAGTTTTTTAAAGTTTCCAACAAATAATATTGAAGATGGATTCAATATTCCACTGTTCTCAACGAAAACCGTTTCAAGAGGAGCAGTGCTCAGCTTCTGGGGGATTCTGCTCAGCTTGATGATGGACGAAGTATTCCTTGAACACACGAAAGATGTCATTAAATTTACCCGGTACCTGCCTTTGTGAGTTCAAGGAATACTTCGTCCATCAGCGAGGAGACAGTTCTGGAGTTTTGTTAGCAAAAGTTTAGTGCCTACTAGTCAATTGATCCTCTTGTGTTTGTTTTCCTTTGATTGAAATGGCCGACCACAAAGCTCAGCGACGAAGTGGGCCCAACAGTGATGCCATACGTAGGTGCCTCTGATTTGCGCATGTCTTCGCTTCTAATATTTGTTTGACTATAATAGTTTATATATCTCCGCGTTTAGATGCTACATTATCCCCTGAATATTTTTTCGTGATATACTCTACCATCAGTTATACCAGTCGTACTTTCACTACTTTATTTATGCTTGCTAATATTATTATGCATATTTTCTACAGGAATGAATTTAACGAAAGAAATGCTTCGGGAGGTTGAAGATGTATTTAATATGGTAGTCGATGCTGATGGTCATATGCCATATCATAAGCTCCCTTTGGCTCTCAAATCTCTTGGAATGAGTCTCAATGAAACAAACGAAGATCTGACTTATTATCAAACAGAGGGACTTTCGCAAGATAAGTTCATTAGTATAGTCGTAGATTGTACCCAACACCCCAACTGGGCTGCTAATGAAATGAATGAGGCATATGGACTGTTTGATAAAGATGGTAATGGATTCATTGATCCCAGCGAGCTCAAACGAGTATTTAATAAGATTGGAGAAAAACTCACAGACCTGGAACTCGAAGATCAGTTACGAGCGGTGGATATCGACGGTGATTGTCAGATGGTTATTGCCGAATACTACAAAATGGTAAGTGGGACAAAAGGTAGTGACTTTGTTTTCGATGAAGCATAAAAACTTTTACTAAAGCCACTTGTGTGTTTGGTGTAAGTACTGTCAGTTGAAGCCGTGTAGCCAGTACTATGATAATAGCTGTGTGATGTGCTGCATATAATCTTAAAATTAGTCATTTACAGTAACCTCAGCGGTTCCTTTTGATGAGTTAAAATGCATTGCACTCTAACTTGAGGAGCTACTCGGAGTGGCAGTATTTCATTCGTACGTCCTATGATTCAGATAAATTTATGAGATAGGGCGTCATTAAAGTTTAAGTGTTTCGACTTGGAAGGCTTTATGATAGTTTATATTCGTAGGCTGAAATAGTTCCAGCACTATCACCGCACAGTAACAAGTCTGTTTGCCAACAAGCAGCTGTGAAGTACGATTCTTTGGCATTTGTTGCCCCGATGCCTTTCGCACGCTCACTACTACCACCGCCACCACCAACATCACCACTGCCACTGCCGCTGCCACTGCAACTGCCGCTGCCGCTGCCGTAGCTAATATGATGCATCAGTCCATCAGTCACAGAGTACACGGCGTGTGAGCGGCCCGGAATAGTAGTCTCTCCCACACCCAGCCATACTAGCGCCCCGTCGCTAGATGCACAACCCTGTTTATCAGATATGTCAAGATCACAAAGGTGGTTGGGAATTGATTATGAAGGTGTGTGTGTGTGTGGGCGGGGGGGGGGGGGGGGGGGGTACGTTGGGCAGATTACATTGGGGTTAGCATGATATGAGTATATCATATAAGAAATCCCGTTTTACTGTGGAAGCTGTCTCTGTGAAATTCAGGATACGCTCAGTATGAAAAGTATACTGCACATTCCACATATTTTCATCCCGAGTAGTAATACTTGAGTCTTATATCGCAAGTTAACATGCACGCATTACCAGAACAGGTCGTTTCTTTTTCCCACCCATGTCCGTGTCAGAACAACTGCCCCCACTCGCAGCCGCCGCACCGCGCCTGCGCATCATGCTAGTACCTCCCAGTATACTGCTGCCAAGGATGCTCGACCCGAGAGAGGGGACACAGGTAGGTTCACCTGGATGAGCTGCTATCTTCTGTGGGCTCCGTGCGGGTGGGATATATAGTCGCTGGCAGCCGATATCGCCAATTTCGTTTAATACAGTGACAGTGACCGTGACCGTGACCGTGACAGAGTGATAGTAACAACAATGTGTAATACAAAGTACAGTACATTATAAAAATGCCACCTTGATTCAGATGTGGTGGCTAAGCACGTCCACAAATTGACTCCAGAAGTTTACGTCTCAATTACGCAGCCACTCTAATACAGTCTCGATATTCTAACCTGGGTGAGCTTCTGCTCCGCACAGTCAAACAGGCCCCAGAAGTTTCCTTTCTCGCAACTATGAAAGCTGAAGCACTGTAAGGCTGCGACGCCACCTAGGTATGAACTATTGAGAGTTTTCACTGCTGTAGCGATATCTCCCGCAGTATCTTTGGTGGGATTGGAGACTGGAAGGGAATGGTCAAATACAGTGGCAGCGGCTACTGTCCACACGCAGGAAAGACTGGCCAAATCCCAGGCGCATACACAAACCGTCCTTGTGGCCGGAAAGAACAGATTCTCCCTCCTGGTGCAGCACTCACTGTGTGCATGGTGAAGAAAGTTTATCTCATTAGATCACCGTGGCATAATATAATATGCACTCACTGTGTGCATGGTGAAGAAAGTTTATCTCATTAACTCACCGTGGCATAATATAATATGCACTCAC